>OX401931.1:6692500-6741111 GCA_947859195.1 Drymonia ruficornis
GACGGGCTAACCGAAACCACTGTGGCACGGCGGCAACAGGGTCGAACTTCCTGTTGCGTGCTGCGGTGCCGACCACCCCAGTCTACCTGTCCCGCCTCCACTACACCATGAAGGCGGGGGACATTGCTGAGTACATCAGATTGAAGAGCAATGTCACATTGAGAGTGCAGCTGTTGGCCTCGAGTCACAACGCCAGTTTCAAGGCGTTTGTGGTCTTGGTCCCCACTGAAAAGCTGGCCACTTTCATGCAGGAGCAGTACTGGCCTAAAGGTGTGGTGTTCAGGCGCTTTCGAGGGAGGCTGCCGTCACCATCAAATTAGTTTTTCATCACACCCATTCGAAAAACATAAATTGCCTTTCAAGGCTAGCGGGAGCAAAATTCTATTTTGCTCCCACGGGAGTTTTTGCTTCTCCTTCCTGATTGGTCAGCGTTCGTGCTTGTGAATTGAATAAGAAAAAAAAAGTACACTTAATGTATGAAGAAGTTACTGGCCGGTTAGGATTACGCGGCAACCAAAGAGAATGTAATGACAACGCGAGCTGAAATTTTCATGTACATTTTACTTTTAATTTCTTTTGTCTCGGTTTAGTAAGTTTAAGTTATTGCAAATAATAATGAAAAATGAGTTCGAGTAATGATGTGATGATAAATTATTTGTTTGGATACTACATAATATTATGAGAGTTTCGAGTAGGTAGAGGTACACGTAGCTTTTTATTTTTCTCATAGGTAGTGATGAAAAATAGTATGTATCATTCGGGGCCAAAATATTTTGTCCTCGGGCGGCGTATATTGAATTCCTCGCAAAGCTCAGGATTCTACTTTAGAATCCTTCCCTTTCCTCTGAATTCAAAATAACGCCCTCGCGGAACAAAATATCTCTTTGGTCCCATATAACACAAATAACTATTATTATTAATAAATACATGTATGAATTATAAGCCTAAAATAAGATTAAATATATGTCTGTAAGGTATGTATCTATGGGCCTAGTAGCCTGAAATAAATTAATATTATATTATTATAAACGCATTCGAGTTGCTGCTTGCTGCAGTGTCGTCGTCGTATTCATGACATACATCCATCTCGCCCCCTCCCACACACGTAACAAACACATTTTTATTTCAGCGGCGGCGTTGTTCATTAGATAACGGTGAAAATGGATAAGTACCTTTATCTATCTTGTAGTTTGTCTTGTCGCAATAACCATACTCATTGACAAGTGGATAGTGGGCTGTTATCAGTGACAGAGGGCGGCCGCCACATACTGCCGCCTGTCGCCTGCCGCCTGCCGTCTGTCGGCCGAGTCAAGTGTCCATGTAGCGCGACTATCGCTACACCGCGGCTACTCGAGCGAGGCACGTGCTAATTACTAGCGACGCTCCGATAGTAATTAACAGAATGGTACCCCGATGTAGAGTCCGGTAGGTTCACTCCCACACCCTGCCATGCCATAGTACATAAATCCACCCACTAATAGGCAAAACAGGTACACAATAGATCAAGAAACAACCATCTGTTACAACACATACCTGCATAGGTACAATGAGGCCCACAAGGCTTTTATATAGCGCTTTCCCATTGGTATATCAAGCTAAACATCGTTGCCTTTTCCTCACACAAATGCGCAGATAATCAAAGAAGTTCGTAATTTTAACATTTAATTTGAAACTACAGTTGAAGGTACAATATAGTGACTGAAATTAAGGTCGTCTTTCCAGGGATCATTTGTAACATCGGACCCTTCCTTCAGTGTAGTTAAATTCCAATAGGTATAATAATAACAAAAAAATCGATCTATCCCTAAGGGCCACCGCAGACTATCTACTTTTAGCATCGGCGATCGGCGATTTTGATGCTGCGTCTCGCTTGTTCGCGCTCGAATAAACGCGATGCAGCATCGATACGTCACAAAATCGCCGGTCGCCGATGCCAAAAGTAGCAAGTCTGCGGAGGTCCTAAGAAGAAAATAAGAAAATACCTATTGATCGGATTTCTAAGAATAATAATTATTATGTTTAACAAAAAAAAATCCCGAAAGCTTCAGCACAACCCAAAATAGTAGTTAGGTATCATTTATTTAAGGACTCTATTCATTTATCTTTGACTAACAATCAAACTTCCTCTTCAAACAGACTACAATATTTTTTCCGTGTATAGTTTGTGAAGCGTCAATAAGTGTCTATTCTATACTATAATGCTAACTGCTATTGGGGTGGGGGGAGGGGTGGGGGAGGTAGACAGACAGGTAGCGGGAGGAACTCAAGATATTATTGTTTTAAGCGACAATAAGAATGCCTCGAGGCGAATCAGGCCTCAATTGCACAGTTGCGTAACTACCGAGGTAGCTAGATTCGTATACCGATAAAAAATCAATGAAGGCCTACTAGAGTGATCAGTGGGGCTAAAAACGCCACATAGACATTCTGCAAAAGTAATTAATTTATCTGATTTTCTAGCAGAGTCCTTAGCAATCCCGCTAAATTTTGTTAAATAAGTCACGAATAGCGTAAAATGTGTGACTACTTTACGAAAATTTAGCGGACAATTACCTGCTGAGTTCCTTGCCGGCTCTTCTCAATGGAAGCAGCATTACGAACCGGTGGTAAACTCTATTGCGACTATTCATAAATGCTTTTTTTGGGCCTACATTAATAAAAATATTTGATCACCGGTGTGCCAGGCTGCCGCCGCCAGCTCGCCTCGGAAGCGACCCTTCATTATTTGGGTAGAGTCGGCATGTTTGTCGACGGCTCGGCCCGCGACTAATCGTTTATCGTTATTAACTAAACACATTATACTTCTTACTGAAATTAAAATACGAAATTACAATTCAGTCTTTCTATGAGGTTTCCAAGCGATCACATCGCCGCCCGCGCCCTACCAAGTTGCACGGCTAATACTCTGCGTGCTCGTGATTGAAGAAAAGAAAATTGTTACTCTATACTAGAGGAATGCTCTTCTTCTCTGAAATCTACTTTGACGACAGCTTGGGCTGCTGGGTTGTCGCGGGATTGTTTCTCCTCGGTTTAAATTTCGGTAATATTATTTTTATAATGTTGGGGGGGCGTCCATAAATTACGTGAGGTGATTTTTGAGATTTTTGACCCCCCCTCCCCCCTTGGTGAGATTTCGTGAGATTTTGCTCGACTCCTTCCCTCCCCCTCTAATCTCACGTGAGATTTTTCAAAAGCTATATTGTAGAGGAGAAACATGTTTGACTTAATTTAACAAAAACAAAGTTAAAGTAAAAGTTAAAGTTTAGTTTAAAAAAAATATTTACCCAGTTTTCTTGCAATTTTACACCGTTTCTAGCGGTAAAAAAATTTACGTGAGATTTGCCGAGACCCCCCCTCTCCCCACGTGAGATTTTGTGAGATTTTGCTCGACCACCCCCCCCCCATAAATGCCTCACGTAATTTATGGACGCCCCCTTGCCTGGTTTCGATGTTAAGACGGCATCATGTTTGGGACATAGGTAACTATGTAGCTTTATAAATATAAAGCTACTTGTATTACTAATCATAATGCCTTTCATGGCCGCGGTTCTGGGAACAAGCTGCTCTGATTGGTCACTCGTCAGGATTCACTCTTAACTATAAGGTACTTAATAATTTCATTTCCAGTGAATCTGCAGTGTTTTTTTTTTTAATTTATTTATTTAGGCATCAAACAGTCATGTAATTACAAAAAATATTACTTACATAAATAATTTTAACAATAGACCTACAGTGCCGAAAATATGTTTATAAAACAAAAAGTATTTAAATGTTGAGTCTTGACATGGTAAGACGCAGAAAGAAAAACTAGTAATTAAAATTAAATAAGACTTGGTTATAGTAGTGACTATTGTAACAGGAATATATTTATTAATAAAATAGCAAGTAGCACTATTTCCTACTATGTACAACCAAATAATAAAAATAAAATAAAAAGGAGAATTAACCTATATTACCTATATTATTAACATAAAGAAAAAAGAAGAAAACATGATGAATGAGAAAAAAAAAACTTAACTAGGAACTAAAAGTTGTTTCAGTGTTATTTTAATTTATTTCAGTCGAAGTCTCGGAATATAATCCTGTCTTTGATATAAGCTTAGGTACGTAGTTTGCCTTCAAAAAGTGCCTTTACGTGTCAAATACCATAACATTATCAGTCGGACCGTCTCGCTCCCTTACTACCAATTTTTTTTATTTTTTTTATTAGCCTGTTAAATGTCCCACTGCTGGGCTAAGGCCTCCCCTCTCCGTCTCCCCAGGTCCCTATCCTGGGCTTGTAGTTACCACGTTTTACCCGCAAACGCTGCCGCACAATTTATAAACGCAGTAAGTTCCAAAGCAATCAGTTGTACTTACTGCGTTTATAAATTGTGCGGTAGAACGTGTTCAAATCGTCGCACCATCTTCGCCGCGGTCTGCCACGCCATATTTAATTACTTCAACTACGTTAACTATATTATAATACTAATATACCTATTGTGTTTCTAATATGTATAGGTGGTAGAGTCAAGCTGTAGATAGATAGTTAATTCTTTATTATTATGTACCCAACTGACTTCAGCTCATAAATTATACGGGCTAGATCGACCGGGGTAGAACAACTCTCCCACAGAAGATCGGTGTAAAGCTATAATAGCTGCTTTGTTACGTTGAATAAGAGAGCCGGAAGCGGGTCGGCAACGTGCAAGCGATGCCTTTGCAAGCATCTATAGGCTACGGTAACTGCTTAACATCAGGCGGTCTATACGCTTGTTTGCCGCCTTAGTCATGTATAAAGAATTATCACCCGGTACTACCTACAGGAGGGAAAACATCGTGAGGAAACCTACCTATCCCTCGGGATAGGTAATAAATAGTCAGTTCCTGTATACACGGCGACAAGGTTCACCACCTGTCACGTTGGGTTCTGACTATCTGGTGAAACGTGGGCTTTGAGTTGGTTAATACCTCCACAATGTGGTGGTGTATGGCCACTCAAGCCTCTGACTACCCCCGAATGGGGATAAAAGTCGTGACGTTACATTACTACCTACAGCACGGCACGTGAGGCCCTATAGGTATTAGTGGGAAGCCTATGGCTAGAAGGAATGTTCGCTTTTGACTCCCAAGCGAGGGTGGCTGCTAAGGGCGCGACCTTGGCCCTCGAGTTGTAACTAACTGTGTCACTCGGTGAGGCGGGAGGCGAGCCTACGACACGACACGGAGGTACCAATACAGGGTGTAACATCGAGTGGGCTCAGTATGGAGAACTGCGCTACTATAAGAGACTGAATCGGGAATCGAACACGGTAGGTAAGTAATTAGGAAAAAATCTTCGCTATTTAATTGCGATATTGATGGTATAACTTTGTAAGGAGTTAATGTCTCTATGTAATTTGTGTCTAATTAAAAAAATATTTATATTTAACTCGTAGGTATAACGTCGCAGCAAAAAAATAACAACAGATCTTCTTTTGTTTTTTATACCCCTACGCATCATAAATCTATGCCCCTGCGTAAGTGCCAGTGAAACGCACTCGGATTGTTAATTGTGACAATTACATTCAATCGCAATTAATTAATTGTAATTGATTTTTACCCCACTCTTGTTCAAAGTAGCGTTTGTTCGTAATTTATTAAATAGTACCTATACAGAATTAATTAACTGAACAAGTCATTAAAACATACTACATAGATAAATGTAATTAATAAAGGATTTGTTATTTACCATATCGACGACATGGTTCCATAGAACATTTTATTTTTCTGTCTTTAATGGTTTCGGAGGTCCCCATACCGACCTCTCGATGTTACATCCTGTATACCACCACTACCATTACTTGATGAAGATTGACGCATCTGACAAACTTTATTCCTAGTAGGATTGATGATGATTTTTGCTTATGACACGTGCGCAGTCGTGTCACGTCATAGCACTAGATTATGTGTCGTGGATTCAATCCAAGCGTGACGAAAAACCGTATCAGTCGATGTAGGGACCCTCTGAGCTAGGTACAAGCTTGCAGATCTTGTTGGCCTTCTTTTGTTCAACTGTTTGGTAGGTCTCTGCTGACCCCTTTAGGGATTTCGGTCGTAATGATATTTGTGTATACTCGCTAATTAGTTAATCAAAACTAACATTAATCGCCGCTAGAATAACTCCGCGGGTTTATTAGAGTCGGTGTAAATTAGTTGGTTGTTATGAAGGGTATTATTTTATTATAGTTGTGATAACGAGGCCGGGGGCGGCGGGGGCGGCGGGGGGCCCCTCTCTATCCGTCCGGAATAATGTCCGCGGTAACTGTATGCTGACAATATTCATCTTGTTATACTTTACTTCAAACTTTAATAACTGACTTAAAATGCCCACAATTTCTACCGTGAGGCGTTTGATATTTACGGATAGATTTTTGTGCTATGTTTATCTACGGAAAGCGTAGCGTGGGTAGGCCTCCCACGAGGTGGACGTACGACCTGGGAGGTCCTGGAGGTCACGGGAAAACGATGGATGCGGGCAGCGCAAGACCGGTCAATGTGGCGAACCTTGGGGCAGGCCTATGTGCAGCAGTGGACGTCTTTCGGCAGAGATAGTGTAGGTGGTTTATCTACGAAATAAATGTAATAGTAATGTTTGTATGTGTTATAGGCATACATACATACGCTAGTTATACGTACACAGTACCATGCTGTTAATATCTATTCAGGATTCTGTTTATTTCTTCAGGCTACATGGGTCCCTAGCGTTTTATGTTTTTCTTGAAGAAAATGGTTGGATTAAATGACAAATATAGAGACTTGGCTCATGACATTGTTTACTTAAGCTGTTGTTCGGTGGGTGTGCGCCTACGGGGCTGTCGTGCAATGAAACTGCGCGTCCCGGGTCGTATGACATTCCGTTTATTCGTATAATAATAGGACAATAGTATACAGTCAACAATATAAACATCGTGTTCCTTACTGACTACACTTATAATTTACTTGGCGGTGTGCACACACACACACACACTGCCCACACTGTCTCATGATACTGGGACGATGCTTCTGATTACATAAATACCTAAAGAGGGCTCAATAGATTATTTTTATCAGTGAATAAGCTACATTATAAATATACCTTGTCTATTTTACTGAAAGTCGTAGAAGAATCTACTTTCTAAAACAACACTACGATAGGTTTACGTTCGCGTCAAAGGATTATTATCCGATTTTCAAGATTGTCTAGCGCTGAACGCGGCTCACAGACAATCTGTTTTGCATCTCAAATAGGTACCTACGTGTGGTCGATTTATTCTTTTGCTTAAAATGCGCGGCTCAAAGTTCTGGATTTCAAACACGGTCACACGGCATCATCGTATACAAATACCTGTACGATATGTTTATGATAATGAAATGTGTGATGTGATTACGTCCTAGTACTCAAGCAGTGTGTGCCGCCCGCCCGCCCCGCGGCCGCGCGCCGAGCCCCCAGCCGCAGCTCGCCGCGCGGCCGACTCGCCCCACTCGGCGCATTTCACCCCGAGTCTGGCCGAGTTACACTTATGCTACTTACGCCTAACTAATTACAGTGTGTCGTCTTCCGTCATCTCTAGTTGACTCTACTGACTAGACAAAACGATTTGCAGTTTGTAAATTGTTTGAACCAGCACTGTTAGTGATACATAGGTATAGAGAGTCTATTCTGTAGTATTGCTGAGTGTTGTGTGTCTTCGTGTGTCGGTCTATTCCTTGTCGCCGGCGTTCCCCTCCTCCGAGCTCCTCCTGCGGAACAAGACAGCTGTGTTATCGCACCGGAAGAACACACGTTCATCCATTTATTTTATTTTAAGTTATTTGAATTAGCTCCAAGTTTTTTTGAAATGTTTTGTTAACTCTAAGTAGTCGGACCTTCATAGTGAGAATGGGTAAACTTTTTTGTTTTACCTTTACGATTATATTATAACACACAACTCATACGACATACTTATCGTAATGCGGTCTCCGGTAGTGCTTGACGCAGCGGTAGAGCTCCATCACGCCCGTGTACTCGCACACCAGCGCCCGCCCGCCCCCGCCCGCGCTGCGCGCGCCGACCCCGCCCCCGCCCAGCAAGTCGCCGCGCGCGGCGCCCGCGCCGCTCAGTGCCTCCGACCGCTTCCCGTATCTACTGCCCATGAAGAACCTGCCACAGGAACACGGGAACTACCATCATAATTTGGTAAACACGTAAATAATAGAACTATGTTTCAAAACAACAGTGTGTGTTAGTTACTAATGGTTAATACGAATTGTGACGTTACTGACGTTACCATTATTTTTCACAATACTATCAAGTCATGCTTTACTGCCTACATATTGTAGTACTACAGTACGTATTGCCATGCGATTATGACATGCGCATGTAATTTTCGCATGGCAATACTACTCACTATCTCCTATAGCGTTACAGCTCGCCATCGTCTGGTATACCGTGCAAACGATATAGTGTCCTCGGGAGTACCCAATGAAATGTCTTATGAACTATCTTATTAACTTGGAAACGATGATGATACTGTCTTATTAACTTGGAAACGATGATGATGAGTGAGATATATAGACAATAGTAGTGGTGTACCTGTCGTTCCTGGGCGCGATGAGGCGCGGGCCCGAGCTGCGGCCGTAGCGCGACCCCATCACGAACGGCACCGGGGACACTGACACACACAACACACAATATATGTGAGTGAATCATTCAATGCCTCGAGGAGACCAGAGGCACTCGGTAAATTGCGGTAGACTGGGCTTTGTCCACCATTCTGGACTAGTCGAACAGCTTGCGACATTTAATTTTCACCTGAATCTCATCTATAATATATATAATATCTCAAAATAATATATATAATATCTCATCTATAATATCTCAAAATAATATATATAATATCTCATCTATAATATCTCAAAAGTCTATGATTGCTCGGGTATTTATACCCATCTCTGTCTAGACTCTAGAGTGGCAGTTGACTCTGAATTTGCCTCGCGCGGCATGCAACTGTGGCAAACGTCGTGCTTCGCGAGGCAAGTGGGTGAACAGCCTCGCGCGGCATGTTCGACATCTGGACATGACTATTTACTAGACATCTGTATTATAGCAGCATTATACCGCAACAAACGACATTATTGAGTCTTTTGAAACACCCTATTAAATGTTGTAATTTGAACGCTGTGTGGCGGGAGGTGGCGCGGTGAGGGTTGCCCCGGGACAGCCTCGCCTATCAACAAATACTAAGGAGATGGGTAGGTACTAACATAACTGATTTGGTATGAGTGTATACTCACTCTCAGCACGTTTCTCGGCGTCGGCGGCCGCGAGCGCGACCAGCACGAGCAGCGCGGCGGCGGTGCACGCGCCCAGCGCCGGGCACGCGCGCGCACTGCACGCCATCCCAGCCACTCCCACCGCACGGGCACCAGCAGCCCACAACACTGGGCACGAAAGTTAATACGAGTATAAAATTGGCTCCTTACAAGCAGGGCGGGCGAGGCCGCGGGATAGGCGCTGGTATCTAAGCAATAAATGCGAGCGGTGCACTCGGCAGCTGCGGCAGCGCCAATATCCGCCGGCTGTTTTTTACCGGACGTGGGTCTCCTCCCACCCCCGGACTCCGGACTCACGATGCCGGACGACAGTCGCCGGGGGCCGGACGCGGCCCGGAACACCACCGGCTTCAGAGGTTGCCTACCAACTCGAGCAAATTGCACTATATTACACATTGTGTGTTCACGAATTGAGTGTCAGCTAAAAATAGGCAGAAAATTAAATTGTAGTCAGCAAGTATGGCCGCGGGCGCCCGCGGGGCGGCGACGCTATCCGTCCCCTCGCAAATGTAGTCACTACAACTAGTAATAGTTGCGATGTACAACAACTAACATTATTGCAATCACGGTCGGGCGCGTGACGACAGCGCTCTGAATAATTAATTAATACCTACTGCTAATAACGGTTCGAGTTGTGGTAACTGCATTAAAATGTTGAATCGTAGTTCAATTGTAGGTAGAGGCATAATAATTTAAATGATATATTGTTATTAGGGGCAGAATGGTACGGGGAGATTAAGGGCCATAACACACCGGGACGCGAGGCGCGTCGCCAGCCACCGTAGCCAACTATTCGTATTGAAATGTCATTAGTTGGCTACGGTGGCTTGCGACGTCGCCAGGCACGTATCCAAACAATTTGTATTGAAATATGTCAAAATATGACAGGTGGCTCTGCCACAAGCGTGAGACCATGTCAATGGTCTAGTCTAGTCTGGTCTGACAACTCGCGCGTGCCACTGAACACTGAAAATGATATCTATCGTCCGCGGACGCGACGGAGTCCGCCCACGCTACCGTCTTCACGAACTCCTTCGGACATCTCTATAAAATTGTTTACAAAATACATCCGTGTCTCGACTAAGGTTCTACTTTTTACGCGATACATCCCCCCCGCTCCCGTCGCCGCTGCCCCCGCTCCCCTCTGACCGCACTCCAATACATAGTAAAAGTTTAGTGAAATTTGATTGCACCCTTACCCAGTTACTGCCGATGAGATCACTTTTTAAATTAAAACATTCAGTTTATATTCTTAATTTTATTGATTGTAGTATTGACGACCGCTAGGCGCAGTGGTTCAAGCACAGGCCGCTCGGCTCATTAAACTGGGTGGCTGCGGGTTCGATTCCCGTCAGGGACAAATTTCGGAAATGGCCTTGACGTGATGCGCTATGCATCACTGGGATCGCTCGCAGTCCATTGTACAGTAGCTATAGTACACGCACTGCTTAGTTTGACACCATACAGTAACAGTAGTGTGCATGTTATAGTCTGGCGATATTTATTCATTTATTCTTGCCAAAGTTGTATTGTTTTGTTTTCAATGATTGTCCGGTGATTGAGAGCAACAGGTACTAGCACAGTAGCGTGGCAAACATCGCACTTGCAACAGCGACCGTGCATTAAATTATGATATGTATATCTCTATTTATCAATGGATTGTTTTATTATGACAGTGGAAAAAAAATGCTAATTTTATTTTTTTGCATTTAAGTACCTAGATCTCTTACGATAATTTACAATGAAATAATTTTAAATATAACATGAATTTAAATTATTGATGGATAAAATATAGACGAAAGTTTCGAATAATGTATCTAAATAAGTAACTCATGAGACAGGACAGTAGTTTTAGCAAACTTTAATAGTGAACATTTAAAATAAAATTTTTAATATTTAAATAAAAATCTTTCACAATCTATACACACACACACACACATAATATGTTACAAATAATTAGTACTTATAAGTTTATAGGTAAACAATTTTATTATAAAAAAAATTATAGGCGTCGTCCCCATTACAATACGACGAGCTAGGTGTTGTTCGCGCCGGACAAAAGACATCAACGCGCTCCACAAAAAGTTTATTTTTATTTTTTATTAATTTACAATATACTATGTATTATGAAATTAATTTTAAGTTGCGATAATGTGTCAACAGGGGTGAGCATAGAAACAAATACAAAATTACATTATATTTTATGACCAAAAATGAAATAAAAATTAATAAAATATATTTTTACGAAAGTGCAACATAATATTGTGTGTGATACTTACCTAAATAAAAGAGCGCAGACTTGCTAGATGATGTGAGTAGTGTGGATGTCGCCGGCGAGAGGCGAGCGCGAGTGGACTCGGGCTCCGCGGCCCGGCCCGCGGCTATATACGCGCCGCCCGCCCCCGCCGGCCGCCGCCCGCCCTGCCTCGGCGCCCTACACCGCACCGATGCCACGGTGCACAACGTAATCGAGAGGTATTTATTATTTATGTAAAACCTTTATACGTCCCGGAGTTGTACTTACTGGGCGAGCGCGTAGCTAAATCCAATAAGTAGTCAGTATTTTTCATAATAATAGCTCTGGCTTGCTTGAGGAGGCTCTCCAGAGAGTGCTCCAGGCGTGGAAGTGTTAATGGCTGACGCCCCGCAGCACACCTCAGCTGCCTCAGTGTGCCCCTTGCCGTTTTTACGATTGCGCAATTTGTAAAGAGCGCCCAGTCGCCAGCTGCCGGAGATAGTAGGTCGTTATAGATCATAGCAGGTGTACGATCCCTTCTCAATAGACCAATGCCCAGTCCATTTGAACTCCACCAATATTTTTTTATTGATGAGGGAAATTTTGGTTTTGTTTACCAACTGATAGTGAATGACCCCGGGTCAGCGTGGAGGACTATGGCCCGAATCCTTCTCGCATTGAGGGGAACATGGTACCGAAACACAACATTGACGACCCCTTCGGGGAATACATGCGTGATGGTGTATTATTGTTACCACTACTATAGTGCATGATCATTCTACATAGGTATTATATTATCTTACAAGTGTGCAGGTATACCTACAATACATAAATTAAAAAGTTATGAGTGTTTTAAAAATAAAAATAAAACATTATTTGAAGGTATATTTTTATTTTCTGGTAGCTGGTGGGTAAAATTTAACAGCATTTTTCTTTTAATCACACTAGTCACCGGTGTTCTATTCTTCGGGGCGCAGAGGTCCAAGATGGTCAGTGAGTAAGTATGTACTCATAATTAAAAGTCAATCAATTCATCCATAGGCTGCTGGGATAATTTCAGATTAGGAGAAACTAAATAAAATACCTTTTTTATAAACTGCGTCGATACGTTGATCGCTCGTGTAATTTACTATTAAAAAAAATAATAAATAATGCATAGACATAGACAATAATGTAGCAGTGATAGCCGATTGGTTAAACACGCGTCTTGCAGGGTTCAAACCCCGACTCACACCTCCGGAATTTTCGAAATTGATGTGCGAATCATAAATTTCATAATGATTATCACTTATCAAAACAGCCACTACCGAGCTGTGCCCGCGATTTAGTTTGTGTAATATTTAGAAAAAGATTACCCGCGTTTACTCCCGCTTTAAATTTTTTGTATGTGTCGGTCGCTTGGTCGGTCGGTCCGCGGTTGGTCGGTCAGTCAAGACGGCGAACTCGGCGTATTCTGGATATATCGGATTCCGTATCCCGGATATCTCTTATCCCGGATCCCATATTCCGGATATCTCGTATGCCGTATCACAGATCCCGTAAACTATCGGGAGATATTGGCTAATACAATACGATATATCCCGTAAACCATCTCCCGATGGTTTATGGGATATATCGTATTGTATTAGCCAATAGCCAATAAAAGTCCCGACAAAATCGGCCCAGCCGTTTCGGAGATTAGCCGGAATTGGTACCACCATACAAACTTTCATCCCCTATTTAACGCCCTTAGGGGTTGAATTTCAAAAAATCCTTTCTTAGTACACCTCTACCCATCAAGACACACACACACCCTCCAAATTTCAAGCCCCTACGACCAGCGGTTTAGGCTGTGCGTTGTCTGTCAGTCAGTCAGGACTTTGATTCTTATACAGGGTGTCCCACAACTTTGCCACATGGAGGGAAAGTATCTTAAATACTGTAGATAGAACATTTTACTGAATTAAGACTTTATTTTTATTTTAAAAACAAAACTAACTGCATTCAAATATTTTCGAAAACTCGCTTGCCACACTTGGGAATCGAACCTACTAAAATCAAAAAAAATAACAGCCTGTACTT
The DNA here is from genome assembly GCA_947859195.1 of Drymonia ruficornis. Lineage (NCBI taxonomy): Eukaryota > Metazoa > Arthropoda > Insecta > Lepidoptera > Notodontidae > Drymonia > Drymonia ruficornis. Next base: position 6,706,110 of record OX401931.1, read on the forward strand.
TTATGGCATCAATCGATAGGGTCAATCATAAAGATCAAATCTCTCTCATAAACATGGTCAATTAAATGAAAGGAAAACCATGATATCTTCACTTATAAGAATTTAAATTAGTTAAAATTGCAATAAGTAATGATGTTATGGGTTTCCTTTCACTTAATTTACCATGTCTGTTAAAGATATTTTATCCTTATGATTGACCCTATCAATTGGTTCCATAAAAGTACAGAATGTTATTATTCGGATTTTAGCCGGTTCGATTCCCGAGTGTGGCAAGCGAGTTTTCGAAATGAAAGGAAAACCATACCATCTTTACTTATTTTAATTGAACGAAAAAAATAGGGTAAACTTAATAATTTGTTGCTCGTAATTAGCTTTATTTTTTTATACACTTTATCTTTTAATTCTTAGATTTAACAGTTTAGAATTTATGATTTTCCTTTCATTTAATTTACCATGTTTGTAAGAGAGATTTGGTGCTTGTGATTGATCCTATCGATTGATGCCATAAAATAACAGTGTTATTTTTTCGGATTTTAGCCGGTTCGATTCCCGAGTGTGGCAAGCGACTTTTGGAAAATGTTTGAATGCAGTTCGTATTATTTTAAAAATAAAAAAAACCGGCCAAGTGCGAGTCGGACTCGCGCACGAAGGGTTCCGTACCATTCTATAAAAACGGCAATCATGTCTGTTGTATGGGAACCCCACTTAAATATTTTTTTATTCTGTTTTAGTATTTGTTGTTACAGCGGCAACAGAAATACAAATTTTATTCTGACTTTTCGGATAGTTTTGATAAAATCTATTGCTCAATTCGAAATTGTATCCATAAAGGGCTAGGTAACTAAAGAGTGCACAGTATGTGCCAGCATTCAAGTCAATATTGATAAACACATTATCTATTTGAGTATAACCCGTTGTGGTAACAACACGAGGAAGTTTTGAATTTAAACCAATATGGTCAAAATATTTTTTTAAAGGTGCATTCTCATTAGATTCCAGTAAGTCTACATTAAAATCCCCGCACACTATAGTCGGAGGCAACGGGAGTGTTCTGCCATCAAATATGACACTATGAAAGCAATACAACAATTTCCAATCGATCGAAACCTAGAGATAACGCAAAACTTGTCAATAGCAGGCGAATTTTGGTCGTGACTATATTGCGATCTGAAAAACGAAACCATAGCGCGATCTAGGAGCTCATCTAGCGTCATCTAGTGGTGCGTAGCGGTACTATTATTTTATATATTATGAGGTTCTTATTTTATATTATCTTTGTTATAGCAACAATTATTTACTCTTTGCCACCTCACTCCCATAAAAAAAAACTGCTCAACATCAGGCGGGCTGTACGCTTTTTTGCCACCTCAGTCCCATAATTGTTAGTACACACCTGCAATAATAGGTACATAAAGTACACAAATAAATAAATACACATTCTGTGAAAAACTATTACAACGCCATCTATAGTTCTAATACTCTGTGCTTGAAACTCCGAATGCATTTGAAACTTGATTTACAAATATGTTTACGTACGTAAACAATGTATTTGCACAAATCAGTTTAGTGTTAACATTATTTTAATTTAAGCTGTGAGCGACAAAAAAAAATGCGAATTACTCAAAAAAAAAACAACTCATAGTAAGATTCGAACCTAATACCCACATACACGTGGACTAACACCTTAACCATACGGCTAAGATGATCTTTAGTATTGCACTCGAATTATTATACTAGTTATGACACTGTAATGCCAATCAATGTATCATAACAATGTTAGATGGCGCTACTTTGACTGGTACTATTAATTTAAAACTTATTTATGGGTCAAAAATGTAGTTTTACATTTCTTTTTTTTGTCAACAATTTATCTAAAATATGTCATAATGATCACTCATGGTTAAAATGTTAGTTTTCTCTTTATATATTGTTTAATTTATGAGTTATCAATAAAAACGCCAAAAATATCGAGTTTATTGTATGGGGACCCCCTTTATTTTTAAGTTTTATTTTATTTTTAGTATTTGTTGTTGTAGCGGCAACAGAAATACACATTCTGTGAAAATTTCATGTCTCTAGCTATTACCGTTTGTTAGATACAGCCCGCTGACAGACAGACGGACAGACAGACAGACAGACAGACAGACAGACAGACAGACGGACAGCGTAGGCTTAGTAATAGGGTCCCGTTGGCACCCTTTGGGTACGGAACCCTAAAAATGAAGTCTTCATTCAGTAAAATTTTCTATCTACAGTATTTAAGGTACTTTCCCTCCATGTGGCAAAGTTGTGGGACACCCTGTATATTTAAATAGATAGATAAATAGGAAGGTAAAAATAAACTTATTTATTTTTATACAGATTTTATTATAGTATACTGATTTACAAACAAAGCTGTCTTATTGGTCGATCGATGGCAACACAAATGGTTGATTTTAGCTTTAAAGGGCTTATACCCAAAGCTGCGTAACTAATGTGGCACTCTCAGCGAGCCAGAGATAAGCGTGTGATTTTAGGCCACAATATGTCACGTTAAAATGCTACATAAGAGCTATGAGAGCTATAATTTGTGCCCAAATAAGCGTTATATCGGCTGAGAATGCGCATTCTTGGCCGATATAATTCTTGTTTGTGCACCTCAAGGTTCCGCGGTGTACTACAAGACCGCGGTTATACAGCACTCTTGTGCCACTTGGGATGGGTCGTTACAGGGGATCTAGTTTGGAAGTTTGTATTGACGGCGAGCTATCGCATTTTTCTCGGCGACTCGAAGAGCTACACTGCTGAGTTAGGTTCAGCACAGCACAGCACAGCACAGCACAGCACAGCACAGCACAGCACAGCACAGCACAGCACAGCACAGCACAGCACAGCACAGCACAGCACAGCACAGCACAGCACAGCACAGCACAGCACAGCACAGCACAGCACAGCACAGCACAGCACAGCACAGCACAGCACAGCACAGCACAGCACAGCACAGCACAGCACAGCACAGCACAGCACAGCACAGCACAGCACAGCACAGCACAGCACAGCACAGCACAGCACAGCACAGCACAGCACAGCACAGCACAGCACAGCACAGCACAGCACAGCACAGCACAGCACAGCACAGCACAGCACAGCACAGCACAGCACAGCACAGCACAGCACAGCACAGCACAGCACAGCACAGCACAGCACAGCACAGCACAGCACAGCACAGCACAGCACAGCACAGCACAGCACAGCACAGCACAGCACAGCACAGCACAGCACAGCACAGCACAGCACAGCACAGCACAGCACAGCACAGCACAGCACAGCACAGCACAGCACAGCACAGCACAGCACAGCACAGCACAGCACAGCACAGCACAGCACAGCACAGCACAGCACAGCACAGCACAGCACAGCACAGCACAGCACAGCACAGCACAGCACAGCACAGCACAGCACAGCACAGCACAGCACAGCACAGCACAGCACAGCACAGCACAGCACAGCACAGCACAGCACAGCACAGCACAGCACAGCACAGCACAGCACAGCACAGCACAGCACAGCACAGCACAGCACAGCACAGCACAGCACAGCACAGCACAGCACAGCACAGCACAGCACAGCACAGCACAGCACAGCACAGCACAGCACAGCACAGCACAGCACAGCACAGCACAGCACAGCACAGCACAGCACAGCACAGCACAGCACAGCACAGCACAGCACAGCACAGCACAGCACAGCACAGCACAGCACAGCACAGCACAGCACAGCACAGCACAGCACAGCACAGCACAGCACAGCACAGCACAGCACAGCACAGCACAGCACAGCACAGCACAGCACAGCACAGCACAGCACAGCACAGCACAGCACAGCACAGCACAGCACAGCACAGCACAGCACAGCACAGCACAGCACAGCACAGCACAGCACAGCACAGCACAGCACAGCACAGCACAGCACAGCACAGCACAGCACAGCACAGCACAGCACAGCACAGCACAGCACAGCACAGCACAGCACAGCACAGCACAGCACAGCACAGCACAGCACAGCACAGCACAGCACAGCACAGCACAGCACAGCACAGCACAGCACAGCACAGCACAGCACAGCACAGCACAGCACAGCACAGCACAGCACAGCACAGCACAGCACAGCACAGCACAGCACAGCACAGCACAGCACAGCACAGCACAGCACAGCACAGCACAGCACAGCACAGCACAGCACAGCACAGCACAGCACAGCACAGCACAGCACAGCACAGCACAGCACAGCACAGCACAGCACAGCACAGCACAGCACAGCACAGCACAGCACAGCACAGCACAGCACAGCACAGCACAGCACAGCACAGCACAGCACAGCACAGCACAGCACAGCACAGCACAGCACAGCACAGCACAGCACAGCACAGCACAGCACAGCACAGCACAGCACAGCACAGCACAGCACAGCACAGCACAGCACAGCACAGCACAGCACAGCACAGCACAGCACAGCACAGCACAGCACAGCACAGCACAGCACAGCACAGCACAGCACAGCACAGCACAGCACAGCACAGCACAGCACAGCACAGCACAGCACAGCACAGCACAGCACAGCACAGCACAGCACAGCACAGCACAGCACAGCACAGCACAGCACAGCACAGCACAGCACAGCACAGCACAGCACAGCACAGCACAGCACAGCACAGCACAGCACAGCACAGCACAGCACAGCACAGCACAGCACAGCACAGCACAGCACAGCACAGCACAGCACAGCACAGCACAGCACAGCACAGCACAGCACAGCACAGCACAGCACAGCACAGCACAGCACAGCACAGCACAGCACAGCACAGCACAGCACAGCACAGCACAGCACAGCACAGCACAGCACAGCACAGCACAGCACAGCACAGCACAGCACAGCACAGCACAGCACAGCACAGCACAGCACAGCACAGCACAGCACAGCACAGCACAGCACAGCACAGCACAGGCTTTTTACATGGCTGTCTAAATCTACTTTACTGTTAATATTATCAATTTCTAATCTATTAATTTTGTGTTCTAATTTTAACTGGTCCAGTTTCTCATGAAACTGGTCCCAGTTAGCGTTTTTGGTTTTGAATTTCCGAGTGGTTCTACTGATATTAATTCCGCGTGCATTAATTCCGCGTGCCTTACACAATCGAATTTGGAAAAGTATGCCATTGTGATCTGAGCTAGTGAGATCTTCAGCCACTCTCCAGTCTTCCACCAGCGCTAAAAGGTCCGCTGTGCAGGCTGTGACGTCGACGAAGCTTGTTAGCCGTCGTCCTCCCCTCACCGTGTCGAACGTGGGGACGTCACCGTCGTTCAGTACATGCAGGTTCATCTCTACTAACGCACCCAGCATTTCTTCGCCTCTGCTGTCTGTCGTGGTGCTGCCCCACCACGAGCTCTTTGCGTTTGCGTCGCCCCCAACTATGATCTTATAGTTTGCGTGAGAAAGAACTATGGTGTTAAGATGATCCAAGTATGGCCCTATGGGTTGGTTAGGTTCGAAGTAGTACGAGACGGCGAGGATCTCCCACGCGCTCGTTCGCAATTTTACCACCACGATGTTATTGGTGGTAAGGCTCGGGCACTGCAAGACGTCGATAGTTTGGTCAAAGACGACTATCGCTGCCTTGACAGTGCCCTCACCGCGATCCGCGCTTTGGTACACCCTCGCCGTTCCGTAATTCTTCATCTCCTTTCGCCCCCCCACGTAAGGTTCCTGGACCATCGCGACCGCGATACGCCGTCTATCGGCTTCGAGCATTAGCTCGTTGGTCGCTAGTTCTTTTCTCTGGAGGTTCGCCTGGGCTATCTTGTATGCTTGGGTGCTCGTACCGAGTGGGACCCCTGGCACCACCTTAGCAATAGGCTATGGCGGCTCTCGCCAAGGCGTCCCACTTCTTTCTCGTCGGGCATTCTGTGCTGAATGCAGTATGGGCAGTGCCTGTAACTTTCGCGGTTTCGCAGTTACGGCACACTGGCGCCTCACCTGACTCCCACTTAGGGCAGCCGGTTCTGAGGTGGCGCCCACCGCAATGCGCGCAGAGGTCAGCGGTCTCCCGACATGTTTTACGGCCATGTCCAAAGGCCAGACACCGCGTACACTGTACCAGCGGTGTCTGGTCCTGCACATAGCGGTACTGGATGTCAATGAAGATCCTTTCAGCCGAGGTTAGCCGCTTCCACATTTTGGGGGACACTTGGAGAACCACATGGTTCTCGAGTGGGTTCCGTGCCCTCCTGCGGTACTTGACGGTCACGGCTTTGTCCTCGGCGGAAAGGTCTCCAAGCAGCCGCATGTTTTGGGAGATCAGTGCGGCCTTGATGTCCTCATCGGTATTATATTTGAGGACATCCTTGATGATGACCAGGGGGTTCTTATTCACCGCCTCCTGGACCTTGAGCGTCTTGTCCTTTCTGAGCTGTGTCACCGTCCGCTCTATCTCTCCCTTGGTGGCACAGCTCAGAACGACTTTTTGGTCCTTGATCTTTCGGACCCGCTCAATTTGAAGACCGCGGTTAGGTTAGGTTAGGTTAGGTTAGGTTAGGTTAGGTTAGGTTAGGTTAGGTTAGGTGGGGTGCTAGGTCGGACAACCTCCTCGTGGTGCACCCTGGGCATCGCCGACCATCTCTCCAGTTTCCCTGGGGAGATGGTCGACGATGGCGGATAGTCCGGCACGGGGCGTCGCGTTTTGTCTGCTTCTGGCACTCTCCGGCTTTCGGAGGGGGTCGGGAGCAGTCCGGCGACTGGGGGGGTAAAGATGACGGATGTGTGGGACGTATGTTTTGTGTGGTGATGTATGCTGGCCAAAGGTGATGGATGGTAGCGGGATGGAAGTATGGAAGGAAGCTGCCGAAAGGCGGCGGTGTGATCCGCGCGGTGTGTCTGCCAAGTGCACTCGGCTTTGCCGACTCCGGGCGGTCTCGTAACTCCACCCCAGGGTGGAACCGAGGGCCTGGCCTTTACCGGCTGGGTCGCGAGGAGTAAACCTCTATAAAAAATCCGGGAACTTCAGCGTTGCGGTCCGTGACGCTGGATGCTCGCAAGAGCGGCAGGTGGCGACAAAACCTGTCTTAGCGACCCCCCCCGGGTACCTCCCGTCCCCCGGGCGTAAATAGGGTTATCAGGTTACGGGATCTCTGGCCTGATCGACTTCTAGATCTCCCATTCTCGTGGGAACAGTATGGAAAATTATTTGAATTTATCGACGGAAACGCTAAACACGATTGACCCTGGCTTCGAACAAGGACCTGATTTTCTTCACAGCGAATCGGAAATGGCGACTGGTGCGGAGTGCGGAGACCTGATGAGGTCCGCCTCTGCAACTAATTTTGACGAGCGGCTTAAGGCTGCGAGAGTGGTGCTGGAGAGGTGCGAGAGTGTGGACTCGTGGGCGTTTGACACCGACGGCTCCACAATCACGAGGTCGCGTAGACGACTTTTGGAGGGCTTGATAGCTAAGCCCCCAAACCCTGCTCAGCCGAATGTGGATGACCTGAGCTCCGACGAAGATCGGTCGGAGCAAAGGAACAAGGAGGGCCAATCTCGAAAGGCTAAAAAGGCCTCTGGGAAGAAGTCCCAGGCAAAAGATTGGTCGCTCTCGGGTGGCACGAGTGACGGGAACTCGACCACCCTGAAGATCACCCTCCCTACAGGAAAAGGAGGGCCTCCGAAGAAGAAGGCCAAAGTTGCGCTGCGCCCCGAGGAGCGCAAAGAGAAGGAACTGCAGGCGGAGAAGGAGGTAGCGGAGGCTGCGCGAGAGGCGCAATTCCTGCGGCCTGAGCTCCCAGCAGACGTGGACGTGGGGCCCACCGCGTCCGATCTCCGGAAGGACGTGCTCCGGCATGTTGAGCTCATCGTCCAGGTCGCCGTCAGAAGTGGGCACCTTAAGGGGACCTACCAAAAGATCCTTAAGGATTCAGCCACGGCGATCCAGGAAGCGGTGGAGGTTCTAAGCCGGTCTTCTGTCTCACTCGAGACGAGAAGGCTGGCCGGAGCGAATATCCGCCTGCAGGACGAAGTGGAGGATCTGCGTGGCGAGGTGGCCGCGCTACGGGCCGAATTGCGGCTGTCTCGAACTGCGGGCGTTGCGGTCCCCCCATCCCCTCAAAGTGCTCCGTTTGAGCCAGAGTCGCTACAGCGCTCTATAATTGAGGCGGTTGGGGGGATGGTAAGCGCCCGTTTCGAGGCGCTGGAGGATAGGCTTCTGCCGGAGAAGCGCCTCCGCCCGTCCTTGGCCTCTACTTCAAGGGCCCCTTCGGTTGCTGCTCCGCAGGAGGCTCCGAGGGAGAGCCCGGAAGTTGAGGTGGTCATACCGGCTGAGACTAGGCCTCCTTCTCCCGCTCTGCGGGAGGAGTCGAAGGCCAAAACGAAGAGGAAGCGTCGTAGGAGGAGGCGCGCCGCTCCGGCGGGTTCCGCCCCTCCACCAACTGCACCCGGAGGAAGGCCCACTGAGGGCTGGACGACGGTGACAAGGCGCAAGGCCAAGTCCACCACTGGCCCCGCACAGACTGCCCAGGCCCCAAAGCCGAAGCAGCAGCGGAAGGGGTATAGGAAGTTGAAACCCCCCTGCTCGTCGGCTGTAGTGCTCAAACTGCAGCCCGACGCTCTAGCCCGGGGGGTCACATACTCGGATGTGCTAGAGACGGCCGTTGAGTCCATCGACATCGAAAGTCTAGGGATTCCGGCCGTCAGATTCAGGCCGGCTATAACCGGTGCTCGGATCCTCGAGGTGGAGGGGGCCGATAGCGGCAACAAAGCTAACTTGTTGGCCGCGAAGCTGCAGGAGGTCCTAGGCGAAAAGGACGTGCGAGTCTCCAGGCCGGAGAAGTGCGTGGAAATGCGCATCTCGGACCTGGATGACTCCATCGTCACTAAGGACGTCGAGGGGGCTATCGCCAAAGTCGGCGGATGCCCGCCCGCCTCAATAAGGATTGGGGCAATTCGCCGGGACAAGTCCGGTATGGGGACCGTTCTGGTGAGTTGTCCGGTTGTGGCTGCCAAGAGGGTAGTCGGGGCCGACCGCCTAGTTGTTGGCTGGTCGTCAGCCAGGGCCAAAGTCTTGGACCCGCGGCCTCTACGATGCTTCCGGTGCCTCGAGGTGGGGCACGTCCGGGAGCGGTGCTCCGTGGAGGCCGACAGGAGTGGTGCCTGCTTCCGTTGTGGCCAACTCGGCCATAAGCGTGCTGGGTGCTCCGCTGCGCCACACTGCATAGTGTGCGCAGCGTTGAGCCAGCCCGCCGCTCACGTCCTCGGAAGCAAGGCCTGCGTTCCCGCCAAGTCGGCGAGAAAGAGGAAGGGCAAGGCTGCCACTGGAGCCAGGGCCCGGACGGAGTCAGCCCGCCCCGCAGCCAGTCAGGCTGGGGTGAGTGGCGACGGGGTCGACACCTAGGTGTTTACTGAGTCCAGGGCGCGTGGCTGGCTTCGGTGGCGGCCTACCCGACTTTGAGTCCCCAGGCGGTGGATACGGGGGTGTCTGCCGCCCTTCAGAAGGGGGGCTCGTGAGGTGTGCTGTGTTGTCTGTACCAACACAGCACCAAGGCCGAGTTCGGCCAGGCGGAGGCCTGAAAGGGCTGAGTCGCGTTGTGGGCGCAGTAGACGAAGATCCTGCGTCCCCGACACTTGCGACAGAGAGGGTACAGAGTGGTGGTTTTAGCCGGTAAGAGTCCGGCATACCCCTTCCGCTTCCCCCGAGGCGGAAGGGGATCCATGAGGATTTCCCCACTTAAAAAAAAAAAAAAAAAAAAAGGTTAGGTTAGGTTAGGTTAGGTTAGGTTAGGTTAGGTTGACGACCAAGTTGGTCTAGTGGTAACACTAGTTGGGTTGTGACGGTGGATGGCACAGGTTCGAATCCCATCGGGAATAGCAATTTTTCAGACGGAAAATTTGTCTATTCAATGATGTCGATTTGAGGTTGCGAGTACAGCCGTCACATTATTAATTGGACCCAAGTTAGAACTAGTAGTTGCTCTAGAGGTTGTCGCGGAGGGATCGAAAGATGAGATTTGGCTAGCAGACGGCTTCCACTTCGAATCGGACGTGAACAAGGACGGTCAAGAGAGCCCGCGAGGGTACTCGAGATTGAGACCACTTTGACGACCAAGTTGGTCTAGTGGTAACACTAGTTGGGTTGTGACGGTGGATGGCACAGGTTCGAATCCCATCAAAAATAGCAATTTTTCAGACGGAAAATTTGTCTATTAAAATGATGTCGATTTGAGGTTGCGAGTACAGCCGTCACATTATTAATTGGACCCAAGTTAGAACTAGTAAGTTGCTCTAGAGGTTGTTACGGAGGGATCGAAAGATGAGATTTGGCTAGCAGACGGCTTCCACTTCGAATCGGACGTGAACAAAGGACGGTCAAGAGAGCCCGCAAGGGTACTCGAGATTGAGACCACTTTTGACGACCAAGTTGGTCTAGTGGTAACACTAGTTGGGTTGTGACGGTGGATGGCACAGGTTCGAATCCCATCAAGAATGGCAATTTTTCAGACGGAAAATTTGTCTATTCAATGATGACGATTTGAGGTTGCGAGTACAGCCGTCACATTATTAATTGGACCCAAGTTAGAACTAGTAAGTTGCTCTAGAGGTTGTCGCGGAGGGATCGAAAGATGAGATTTGGCTAGCAGACGGCTTCCATTTCGAATCGGACGTGAACAAGGACGGTCAAGAGAGCCCGCAAGGGTACTCGAGATTGAGACCACTTTTTAGACGACCAAGTTGGTCTAGTGGCAACACTAGTTGGGTTGTGACGGTGGATGGCACAGGTTCGAATCCCATCAAGAATAGCAATTTTTCAGACGGAAAATTTGTCTATTCAATGATGACGATTTGAGGTTGCGAGTACAGCCGTCACATTATTAATTGGACCCAAGTTAGAACTAGTAAGTTGCTCTAGAGGTTGTTACGGAGGGATCGAAAGATGAGATTTGGCTAGCAGACGGCTTCCACTTCGAATCGGACGTGAACAAGGACGGTCAAGAGAGCCCGCAAGGGTACTCGAGATTGAGACCACTTTTTGCGTGGTGGGAGGAGACCTCTCGCTCCGAAGCATCGTCGAGGCCATGCTTGGGAGCAGAGGTTGTTGGGAGGCAATGGTCTCCTTCTGTGAAGCAGTGCTCTCACGGAAGGAGGCCGCGGAGCGGGTCAGGGAGGAGGACGCCCTCGCTGACCCGATCCGACGAGCCCGGCGGGGCAATAGGAGGAGGCGCTACGCGCACCTCTTGCCGCCGCCGTAGTGGAGGGTGGGACTTGGGCCAAAGGGGTCGGGGGACCCTGGCCCAAGGTCCCTGACGAGGGGGGTGTTTCGCCCAACTCGTAGTCTGCGGCCTGGTGCTCACTGCCAGGCCAGCCGCTGAGGCGTCACAGTTGACGAAGATCCTGTGGCGCTTCGTTTTTCAGCGGCGAGGGCAGACCGCTGGGTTTTAGTGGGTAGGCTGGACAGTCGTCCAGGAGTCCCACATATCCGTCTGGGTTCCCCCGAGCCCAGGCGGAATGCGTAACTGCATTTCCCAGCGTAAACAAAAAAAAAAAAAAAAAAAAAAAAAAAAAAAAAAAAAAAAAAAAAAAAAAAAAAAAAAAAAAAAAAAAGGTTAGGTTAGGTTAGGTTAGGTTAGGTTAGGTTAGGTTAGGTTAGGTTAGGTTAGGTTAGGTTAGGTTAGGTTAGGTTAGGTTAGGTTAGGTTAGGTTAGGTTAGGTTAGGTTAGGTTAGGTTAGGTTAGGTTAGGTTAGGTTAGGTTAGGTTAGGTTAGGTTAGGTTAGGTTAGGTTAGGTTAGGTTAGGTTAGGTTAGGTTAGGTTAGGTTAGGTTAGGTTAGGTTAGGTTAGGTTAGGTTAGGTTAGGTTAGGTTAGGTTAGGTTAGGTTAGGTTAGGTTAGGTTAGGTTAGGTTAGGTTAGGTTAGGTTAGGTTAGGTTAGGTTAGGTTAGGTTAGGTTAGGTTAGGTTAGGTTAGGTTAGGTTAGGTTAGGTTAGGTTAGGTTAGGTTAGGTTAGGTTAGGTTAGGTTAGGTTAGGTTAGGTTAGGTTAGGTTAGGTTAGGTTAGGTTAGGTTAGGTTAGGTTAGGTTAGGTTAGGTTAGGTTAGGTTAGGTTAGGTTAGGTTAGGTTAGGTTAGGTTAGGTTAGGTTAGGTTAGGTTAGGTTAGGTTAGGTTAGGTTAGGTTAGGTTAGGTTAGGTTAGGTTAGGTTAGGTTAGGTTAGGTTAGGTTAGGTTAGGTTAGGTTAGGTTAGGTTAGGTTAGGTTAGGTTAGGTTAGGTTAGGTTAGGTTAGGTTAGGTTAGGTTAGGTTAGGTTAGGTTAGGTTAGGTTAGGTTAGGTTAGGTTAGGTTAGGTTAGGTTAGGTTAGGTTAGGTTAGGTTAGGTTAGGTTAGGTTAGGTTAGGTTAGGTTAGGTTAGGTTAGGTTAGGTTAGGTTAGGTTAGGTTAGGTTAGGTTAGGTTAGGTTAGGTTAGGTTAGGTTAGGTTAGGTTAGGTTAGGTTAGGTTAGGTTAGGTTAGGTTAGGTTAGGTTAGGTTAGGTTAGGTTAGGTTAGGTTAGGTTAGGTTAGGTTAGGTTAGGTTAGGTTGCTCCAGAAGGAGGGACGACCTGCGGACACACCGTCGGCATACCGGCCAATTGTGTTGCTGGACGAGGCGGGCAAACTGTTTGAGAGGGTGCTCGCTGCCAGAATTGTGGGGCACCTGCAGCAGGTCGGGCCGGATCTGGCGGATGCCCAATACGGGTTTCGGGAGGATCGATCCACGGTCAGTGCGATTCTCCAGGTCAGGACCTTCTCAGAAGAAGCGGTGGCTAGTGGAGGGGTAATGCTGGCGGTGTCACTTGACATCGCCAATGCTTTTAACACCCTTCCCTTTTCATGTGTGCTTGAAGCGCTCCGATACCACCGGGTACCATCATATCTGCGATGGGTCGTGAGGAGCTATTTCCAGGGTCGGAGTGTCGCATGTATAGCGGGCGACGGGCGACTGCTGCGGCGAGAGGTTGGCTGCGGTGTTCCACAGGGGTCGGTTCTAGGCCCACTCTTGTGGAACATCGGGTATGACAGGGTGCTGCGCGGCTCCCTAAATCGAGGGCTCCGAGTCGTTTGTTATGCAGATGACACTCTGGTCTGTGCCCGAGCTGGAAGCTTCGAGGAGGCGGCCGAGCTGGCGGAGGAAGGATCTGCAACGGTAGTGCGCAGAATCGAGCGGCTTGGGCTGAGGGTGGCACTCGCGAAAACAGAAGTTATCTGTTTCCACGGACCGCGTAGGAGGCCGCCCTCAGGAACCACCATCATGGTTGGGAACGTTGCTGTCGGGGTCGGGACCCAGATGAAATATCTGGGTCTCGTCCTCGACAGCAAATGGGCGTTCAATGAGCACTTCAGGCGCCTGGCCCCGAAGCTCATTGGAGTAGCTGGAGCGCTCAGCCGACTCCTGCCGAACCAAGGAGGCCCGCAAGGGAGCTGCCGCCGCCTGTACAGCGGGGTGCTGAGATCGATGGCCCTGTACGGGGCCCCAGTGTGGGCGAACGCCCTGACTGCCCAAACCAGGGCTCTCCTGCGGAGACCGCAGAGGATTGTGGCGGTCAGGGCGATACGCGGATACCGCACCATATCTTTCGAGGTGGCGTGCGTCCTTGCAGGGTCTCCACCATGGGACCTGGAGGCGGAAGTCCTTGCTGCGGTGTTCCAACACAAGGAGGCGGCGCAGAACCAGGGCGGCACTCCACCGGGAGGGCTGCAGAGGTACCGGAGGCTGGCCCGAGGGGCCGCTCTAAGGAAATGGCGGGAGCGTTTGGTGGAGCCTACTGCTGGTCAGTGGACCATAAGCGCCATTCACTCAGTCCTCTCGGAGTGGGTGAACAGGAGACATGGGGAGCTCACCTACCGGCTCACACAGGTCCTGTCGGGGCACGGCTGCTTCGGCAGGTACCTGTTTAAGGTGGCCGGTAGAGAGGAGACACCAGTTTGCCACGAATGTGGTGCAGAGGAAGACACTGCTCAGCACACCCTAGAGCAGTGTCCAAGATGGGAGGAGCAGCGTGCCGTCCTGGCAGGCGCTATAGGGAGGGATCTCTCCCTTCCGGCCGTGGCCCGTGCCATGGTTAGGAACGAGAGGTCGTGGGCGGCCACATCCTTGTTTTGCGAGGAGGTGATGGCGAGAAAGGAGGCAGCGGAAAGGGTTAGGGAGGAAGATCCCTTCGCCAACCCTAACCGCCGAAGAAGAGTCGGGCGGAGAAGGCGAGCAGCTGCTGACCTTATGCCGCCGTAGGAAGGGCTTGCGGGTGACAGGAACGGGGGTTGTCTGTCACCCATGCACACCTTGCAGCCCTCAAGATGGTAGGGCGCCCTGTGTGTTCCAGGAGCGCCCTCACCCCAACGCAGGAAGGATGCAGGCGGGGATACCTGCACGAAGAAGGGTCCGCGATGGCGGATAGCTGCTGGTGGTGGGGCCGTGGAAGAATGTGTCTGCGCTAGCCTGCGACCCACCATAACATAGCAGAGCGATGGAACACCAAGAGGTTTTAGTGAGTAGGAGTCTCACATCGCCAGTCTGTCTCCCCGTGGCTGACTGGCATCCATGATGGATTTCCTCTTGTAAAAAAAAAAAAAAAAAAAAAAAAAAGGTTAGGTTAGGTTAGGTTAGGTTAGGTTAGGTTAGGTTAGGTTAGGTTAGGTTAGGTTAGGTTAGGTTAGGTTAGGTTAGGTTAGGTTAGGTTAGGTTAGGTTAGGTTAGGTTAGGTTAGGTTAGGTTAGGTTAGGTTAGGTTAGGTTAGGTTAGGTTAGGTTAGGTTAGGTTAGGTTAGGTTAGGTTAGGTTAGGTTAGGTTAGGTTAGGTTAGGTTAGGTTAGGTTAGGTTAGGTTAGGTTAGGTTAGGTTAGGTTAGGTTAGGTTAGGTTAGGTTAGGTTAGGTTAGGTTAGGTTAGGTTAGGTTAGGTTAGGTTAGGTTAGGTTAGGTTAGGTTAGGTTAGGTTAGGTTAGGTTAGGTTAGGTTAGGTTAGGTTAGGTTAGGTTAGGTTAGGTTAGGTTAGGTTAGGTTAGGTTAGGTTAGGTTAGGTTAGGTTAGGTTAGGTTAGGTTAGGTTAGGTTAGGTTAGGTTAGGTTAGGTTAGGTTAGGTTAGGTTAGGTTAGGTTAGGTTAGGTTAGGTTAGGTTAGGTTAGGTTAGGTTAGGTTAGGTTAGGTTAGGTTAGGTTAGGTTAGGTTAGGTTAGGTTAGGTTAGGTTAGGTTAGGTTAGGTTAGGTTAGGTTAGGTTAGGTTAGGTTAGGTTAGGTTAGGTTAGGTTAGGTTAGGTTAGGTTAGGTTAGGTTAGGTTAGGTTAGGTTAGGTTAGGTTAGGTTAGGTTAGGTTAGGTTAGGTTAGGTTAGGTTAGGTTAGGTTAGGTTAGGTTAGGTTAGGTTAGGTTAGGTTAGGTTAGGTTAGGTTAGGTTAGGTTAGGTTAGGTTAGGTTAGGTTAGGTTAGGTTAGGTTAGGTTAGGTTAGGTTAGGTTAGGTTAGGTTAGGTTAGGTTAGGTTAGGTTAGGTTAGGTTAGGTTAGGTTAGGTTAGGTTAGGTTAGGTTAGGTTAGGTTAGGTTAGGTTAGGTTAGGTTAGGTTAGGTTAGGTTAGGTTAGGTTAGGTTAGGTTAGGTTAGGTTAGGTTAGGTTAGGTTAGGTTAGGTTAGGTTAGGTTAGGTTAGGTTAGGTTAGGTTAGGTTAGGTTAGGTTAGGTTAGGTTAGGTTAGGTTAGGTTAGGTTAGGTTAGGTTAGGTTAGGTTAGGTTAGGTTAGGTTAGGTTAGGTTAGGTTAGGTTAGGTTAGGTTAGGTTAGGTTAGGTTAGGTTAGGTTAGGTTAGGTTAGGTTAGGTTAGGTTAGGTTAGGTTAGGTTAGGTTAGGTTAGGTTAGGTTAGGTTAGGTTAGGTTAGGTTAGGTTAGGTTAGGTTAGGTTAGGTTAGGTTAGGTTAGGTTAGGTTAGGTTAGGTTAGGTTAGGTTAGGTTAGGTTAGGTTAGGTTAGGTTAGGTTAGGTTAGGTTAGGTTAGGTTTTTTTTTTTTTTTTGAAGGTTTTATTCCTGCTAATGGATACAGGAGAGCTAGTTTTGTTTTAATTTAGGTGCTTTGTGTTTCATTGGGTTCGAGTATCTTTTTGTGAGAGAGTTGATGCGGGTCTTTTATTAATGGGTTCGCGGATAAATTGTTTATGTTTTGTTGATACTTTTAAGTTTTTTAATTACGTGGGTGGTGAATTTTAAAAATGAGTTTATGGTCTGTTCTTTTCTGGTTAGTTCTTTTAATTGGTATGGGTCAATGTTGTGAAATTGTGAGATCATTTCGTGTTCCAATCTAGCGATTGCGAAGATTGGACACTGCTTCAGTATGTGGTTCATGGACTGGGTTGTGGAATTGTCGCAGGGACAGGTGTCCGTGTCCGTTATTTTAAATCTGTGCAAATATTCTTTGTGGTATCCGTGGTTTGTTAGGATCTGGGTGAGCTCGAAGGTCAGAGGAACCCGTGATAGGAATTCTCTGATTTCCTCCGAGCTCGAGAACCACTTTGTGAGTTGCGTCGTTGCCAATTCTTCAGAGTATTGTTTGTCCGTTTTTTCTTTAGTACTTCGTTTTATATCGTGTTTGGCGTAAGATATCGGGAAACAGTTGGAGGTTGTGGCTATTCTGCTTTGTGCTGCTTCTTTTGCTATTGAGTCTGCGTGTTCATTACCAGGGATTCCTACGTGTGATTTGACCCAGAGGAATTTAATTGATATGGGTGGTTGATGTGACTTTAATGTGTAGAGTAATTTATGTATTGTGTTTATTGTAGGGTCAGGGTTATTTCTGTCTTGAAGGGCTTTCAGTGCTGAAAGGCTATCTGTGGCAACTATGGTGTCTTGTTTGTGTTTGTAGTGCATTAGCCATTGTAGTCCGGATTCTATTGCTTTTAATTCTGATATAAATACTGTGTTTGTGCTGTTGAGTTTCAGTTTTTTAGTTATTGCGTTTCCGTTAGGTAGGTAGATTACTGTGCCAGATCCGGTGTCTCCGTTTTCTTGTTTACTTCCGTCTGTATATATTCTGATGGGTGTATTGCTTGTGCAGGCGTTGACTTCTTCTGTGTTTTTCACTACTTGGTATGTTATAGATTGTCTATGTGCGGGGTGGAGTTTGTCTTTAATTTCGGTTTTCTTTCTAAGCGGGATGTCATCAGGCAGTTCTTTGTACGTTCCAGTAGTTTTGATTTCATGGATTTCTTTGGCTTCTTCAATGACGAGGTGTAGTGGTGTAAATTGGGCGAGCATTATTGAGGATACTGCTGAGACTGTGCGGAAGGCGCGTATGCTTCTTATGGCGAATTGTCTTTGCAAAGATCTCAGTGCTTTCTTCACACATTGATATTGGGTAGCCTTTCCCCATATTCCTGCGGCATATGTGAACATAGGTTGGATGACCTGTTTGTAAATGGTTGCTGCGTTTTGGGGGTGTGCGCCCCATGTTGGTTTAATGAAGAGAGCTAGCTTTTTATATAATTTAGTGGCTTTGTCTATTACATAATTACAATGTTTTATGAAGTGGAGTTTTTCATCGATAATTACACCAAGTAATTTTATTTCCGGCGAGAATGGGATCTGAATGTTGTCCATGATTATTTTGATAGATTTGCTTTTGGGTGTGAATGCGATTGCTGTTGTTTTGTTCGGTCCGAATACAAGTTTAGCTTCCGCCCCCCATTGAGAAATGGTCTTCAGGAGTGTGTTCGTAAGTGTTTCCACTTGTTCCACCGTTTTTCCGCGAGTTAAAAGGAGGACGTCATCTGCGTATGCTTGTATGTGCGCGTCTGCTGACAGTTCTATCTCAAGTAGTTCATCTAGGATTATATTCCAAAATAGCGGTCCGCATACTGATCCTTGTATGCAACCTTTGGTGAGTCGTTTTTCTGCAGTGCCATTTCCATATTGGAGTGTAGCAGTTCGGTCTTGGATGTAACTTTTAATGATGTCGTATATGTTTTTGGGACAGTTGGTTTTCCTGAGTCTGTGTAGGAGTAGTGGCCACCATGCATTATCAAAAGCTGATTTGATGTCTAACGACACCCCTATGATCTGTTTCTTTTGGGCTTTCGATTCTTCAATGAAGTCTATTGTTGTTTGGAGGGCATCAGTGGTGGACTTTTGTTCTTTGAATCCGTATTGTTTTGTGTTGTTTTGACCAGTTACTTCTAAGTGATATGATAGTCTTTTAGCAATCAGTTTTTCTAGTAATTTCCCGAATACTTGGATGAGGCCAATAGGTCGGTATGATGCCATGTCGCTTGTGTCCGTTTTGTTCGGTTTGGGTATTATGATGATTATGGCTTGTTTCCAGCTTCTTGGGAAGTGTCCTATTTTCAAGCATCGGTTTAGTAAGTTAGTGAATTGAGTGGGAATAACATTAAACGATTCGAGGCATATGTCGGAGGTAAGGTGGTCTAGACCGGGGGCTTTATTAGGGTTCATGTTGGCTAGGTTATTTTCTATTTCTTCTGTGGTAAACGGTGGGTCGTCATTTGTATCAATACTGTCGTCGGATTGTCTTCTCATGTCTGTTTGTCTTGTCGTTTCATTTATATTTGTGTCATCGGGATAAAAGTGGTCTAAGAGGGCTGCAGCGGTATTTTGACTATTGTTGGTGAATTGATTTCCTACTTTCAAAGTTTGTGGTGGGCCTCGTGGTGAAGCCACTTTTATTATGCGGTTGGTTAGTGACCAAACGTCCTCTTTTCCTTGCATATTGCAGAACTCTCTGAAGTGTTCTGTTGAGGCTTTTGATAGTGCATTAGCATATTCGGATTTAAGTTTTTGGTGTTCTTTTATTGCTTCTTCTATTGGTTTATTTTGCTTTTTCAGGTCATGTGTACGATGGTGAGCTCTAATGGTCGCTTTCTTCATTTCTTCGAGTGTGTCATTCCACCAAGGGTTGTTATTGTTTTTAGGTTTATGCGGTTTAAGTGTTTCATCGCAAGTTTTAATGATTATTCTTGTTATTTCTTCCACTATGAAATCGATTTCTGATGCGTCTAAATTCTCAAAATTAATTGTGTCTATTGCATTCGTTTCAAAATTTAGTTTTAATTGTTCTCTGAAATTCTCAAAATTTTCTTGTTTGGTATTGTATTTTCTGGCGGCAATGAGTTTCGTTTTGCGTGGTCTTTTTTGTGTAATTTCAAATGTGATGGCGTTATGGTCGGAAGTGGGGCACGCTTTTACACATACTTCCCAATTTCTAATTGAGAGGGCTAGGTTGTCCGAGGCGAGGGTGACATCTACTATTGATGAACAGTGGTTACCATGGCGGACCGCTTCGAATGTGGGTGCGTCGCCGCTATTCATGATATGTAACTGGTGGGCTGTGGATAGATCGACCAAGTCTTCGCCGCGGACATCGGTGGAGCTCTCACCCCATTCCGGGTGTTTTGCGTTGAAGTCTCCTCCTATCAGTCTCATTGATCCGTGTGTCGCATGAAGGAAGTGGTCAATGTGGTTGAGCGTATGGTATTTATCTTCGTCTGGTTCTATATATACTGAGGCGATAAAGAGCTTTCTCTGCCCTAATTCCATTTGGGCTATGGCTAGGTTAGCATTTGATAGTTGTGACATTCCAAGCGTGGTGTTTTTGTCGGATTTAATAAAGATGGCTGCTTTAACTCTTCTAGTGGAGCTAAACTGTAGGATGTCAATTCCAGGGATGGGTTGAATGGTGAGGTGTTTACCGACATATGGTTCAGAGACAAGTGCGATATCGTAGTTTTGTGATATAAAATATTTCTGGAGTTCTAATTGTGACAGGTAACTTCTTTGAACATTACATTGCAATACTTTAAAGGGCTTAGTATCCATAGTCGACTTGAGAATCTATATGGGATTTGGCGATTTTCAATTTTGGGCAGAGTTTTGCGTTGACAGCGGTGTGGTTAGTGTTAATTTTGTTACCTGTAGATTTTAAGTTGTGGCGGGCGCAGTTGTAACACTTGCGCTTGTTATTGTCATCCTTGACGGGGCAAGTTGCGAACGAATGTTCCGTGGAGGCGCAGTGTGAGCACGGGTGCACTTCCGATGTGCACTTGGCCTTGGTGTGGCCGTATTGAAGGCACTTGAAGCATTGCACAAAACGCGAAAAGTCTTCGGCGTGTACTTTATTGTGGTCGATGTTTACACGGCCACACTCAATAATTGATTTGCGAACGGCGGGTTTTACCTCTACTACGGCGTTGTATAGATTCTTGTTTCTATTGGAAAGCACGAAGCAGAAACGGATATCTTCTGCAGGGTAGGAGTTTTGGCAACTTAGTAGCTCGGCTACTTCGCCCTTAGGAACATCTTTATTGATCCCCTTGATTATGATAAGGGGAAGTCGGGGGCGACCCTCTTCAGCCTTGAGGTCAGGGATTTTGGCAACTTTGCTGATGATTTCTTCGCACTGTTCCTTGGTGTCGAATTCGACACGAACCTTATTTGTGGCGAGTGGGTGTATTTTCGAGGGAGCGTATTTGAGGGTTTTAAAGGAGATCTCCTTTCTCCATTGGCTGAGGATTGTGCGAGAGGTCGCTTCAGGATCCGTCGACTGAATGACAATTGACGGTTTGCGGGGAGGTTTGGTTGCGGTGGAGGTGGAGGGCTTGCTCATCGTAACCTCCGCAAAGCTGGGAACTGGGATAGGTGGGGTGATATTGATTTTAGCTATTTCATCTCTTACGCAAGAGATGATTTCTTCGGGGTCTGCAAAGGGTGCGGGCGCAGGGATGCTGATTTTCGCGATCTCATCTCTTACGCAAGAGATGATTTCGCTGGAGTCGGGGGTGGATGTAGGTGCGGGGATGATGATCTTGGCGATCTCGTCCCTCACACAGGAGATGATGGTATCAGGGATGAGTGCAGGTGGGGGTATGGAGATCTTGGCGATCTCGTCCCTCACACAGGAGATGATGTTATCAGGGATGGACGCGGGTGGAGGTATGGAAATCTTGGCGATCTCATCCCTCACACATGAGATGATGTCGTCCTTGAAGTCCTGATTATTGGGCGAGGGGGGATGAGAGGGAAGGGATGCGACCGTGCGGAGGGCGACGGAAGCCTTCTTGATTTCCTCGGCAGCAGCCTTGATGAGCTTCTTGTTCTGAGTGGTGACGCTCTTGCCGTCGTTGACGGCAGTGATTATGCTGGCTGTGAGGCTGGATACCACCCGCATGAACGAGTTAAGGTTAGGTTAGGTTAGGTTAGGTTAGGTTAGGTTAGGTTAGGTTAGGTTAGGTTAGGTTAGGTTAGGTTAGGTTAGGTTAGGTTAGGTTAGGTTAGGTTAGGTTAGGTTAGGTTAGGTTAGGTTAGGTTAGGTTAGGTTAGGTTAGGTTTTTTTTTTTTTTTTTTTTTTTTTTTTTTTCCTGTCCGGGCGCTTTTAGGCCCGGCCCGCGAGCTAATCCTCTAACATGATCAGAGTCCTTATTTGTCTAATTGGGATTTTGGACCAGGGTGCTTTATTTGTACAATATGCTCTATCTTAAAGTTATCTATTTCTAATACATATTTTAATTCTAGGGTTACACGTTTGTGCTATTCTATCTTATTTTAGTTGCTTATTTTAATACACGTTTTATTTCATTTTATCTATGACTATATACTAGGTGCTTGATTATGTTTATTTATTTGTTCTATTTCACATTTATTTCTTTACATTTTGTTATACTTCTTATTTTTAATACATTGTTTCTCTTATGCTTGTTTATATATACTCAATATATATATTAAGCAATGTTTGTCTTGTTCCTATTTATTATTGTCGTTGCTACTTTTTTACAAAAAGAAAGAAGTTTCTGTCTGTTTCTGTCATCCATCATAAGCGTGCATAGATTTTCTAGTTTTAATTCATCGTCTATTTCATTGCTTAAGTCAAATCTTGTTTTGGCATATATGGGGCACTCTAATATTACGTGTGGCACAGATTCGGTCTTTTCAGGATCACAAGGACACGATGGGTTCTCTTTACACTTGAAACGATGCAAGTATTCTGAGAACCCACCGTGTCCTGTCAACACTTGGGTGAGCACAGTGTCGACAGTCAGTTTTCTTACGATTTTATATGCCTTTAATATGTCTGGGAAAAATAGTTTGGTAATCGCAGCGACTCCCCCTGCTTTGTATCTCCGATTCCATTCATCAAGCGAGTCCTTCCGGATCTGTCGCTTGATGAATGAAATCGGACTTTTGTCATAGTGTGGTTTTGTCTTTGTGTGTAGTGCTGCGTTTTTGGCTAGTTGGTCGGCCCTTTCGTTACCTTCCATTCCCGCGTGAGCTTTAATCCAGTACAGCGATATGTTCTTGTCTTGGTGTTTTGCAAAAAATATGTTTTTCCTTGCTTCGGCAGCCAGTGGGTGTGGAGAGCAGTCGTTAGCGACTGTTTGGAGAGCGGATCTAGAGTCGCTAATTATCGCAAAGCTGTGTTCCTTCCTTTCCAGTGCCAATTTTGTTGCCTGGCATATAGCCAGCAGTTCAGCTTGGTAAACAGTGCAGTAATTCGATAGCTTAAGTTTGATGGTTTTGGTTTCGGTCTCACTATTCCATACGGATAGTGAGGCTCCGACTTTATCCTCTATCTTGCTTCCGTCTGTGTATATATGTACTGCACTGTTTACATAGTCCGCTATGTCCTGCGGGTTTGTTAGGCACAGGAACTGCAGGCCCAAATGCTTTGCTGGGTGTGGTCTGGTGGTATATGCTTGCGGTGTTTCTACCTCTCTATCGCCTAGTACCGGCTGAGGCACCCCCTTCTTGGCCTCGTAGAGAGACGCAGCTTCTCTTATGCGAATGTCAAGTGGGAGTATCCCAGCCAGCACTAGGGCGGCGTTGAGCGAGACCGTTCGGTAGGCCCGGCAGAGCTTCTGTGCGAACCCCCGTTGCACAGCATTGAGCGTCTTTTGGGTGCCAATTTTCCTGGTTGCCGGTGCCCAGGCGCTGGCCGCATAGCATATGACCGGCTCCACGGCCGCCGTGTATATGGTGCGTATTATTTCGGGGTGTAGACCCCAACTGACCTTGGCGGCGCTTGACAATTGTTTATAAATGTTTGCTGCCTTCTTGCAGATCGTGGCGACATGTTGGTTAAAGGTCAGCTTGTTGTCGATAATGAGCCCAAGGATCTTGATCTCGTCGGACATGTCTATGTCGATCCCGCCCATGCGAAGGGCCGGCGTGTCGAATTTTAACTTCCTCGTTATCACCATGGCCTTCGTTTTATGCGGTGCGAATCTAAGCTTATTTTCGACACCCCAGCCCCGAACATAGGCGAGAGCGGCATTGGCCTGTCTTTGCACCTCCAGCGCCGTTTCACCGGCGAACACCAGGACGACGTCGTCGGCAAAGGCCTGACAATAGTGACCCTTTCGTTCCAGTGCTTTAAGTAATGGGTCGAGGAGAAGATTCCACAGGATTGGTCCTCCGATGGATCCCTGAACACAGCCTTTTGTCGTATTTTTCTCGTGTTCCTGTCCAGCATATCTCACTCGTACCTTGCGGTTGGTGAGATAGCTGTCCATCACTCTCCTTATGTTTACAGGACATTTTTCCTCCGCCAGTCGGACTCTTAAAGCTGGCCACCATGCGCTGTCGAAGGCTCCCTCTATGTCTAACGAAACGACAGTTGTTAGTAGTTTTTTGTCCAGATTTTGGTGGATGTGTTTCATTAGATCATAGAGAGAGTCCTCGGTGCTTTTCTGTGGCATGAACCCGTACTGGCGTGTGCTCATGTTCGGGATTAGGTGCCATTTCATCCTTCCTATTATCATCTTCTCCAAGACTTTACCAAGCACCGGTAACAGGCCTATCGGTCTATAGGACTTTGGGTTGCTATAATCGTCCTTGCCGGGTTTTGGCAGGACCACCACTATCGCTTCCTTCCAAATGGTCGGGAAATGGTTCATTTGGTAGCATTTGTTCATCACAGCCAGATGAAGTTCCGGATCCTTTGATATGACTTGTTGGCAGATATCCGCGGTGAGTCCATCCACCCCAGGGGCCTTCTTCGGGTTGAAGCTTTTGATTGAGGCCAGGAGCTCTCCCATGGTGAACTCCGGATCGTGGGTCTCCCCGTGGGTCGGTATGTTCACTCTGCTGGCTAGATCTCTTATATGCCTATGATGAGGGCCCTCTCCCGCTTCTGTGTCCTCGGGGTAGAAGGCGTCAGCGAGGATACCCGCTGATTCCTTCTGGTCCAATTGTCTCCCGTCCTTTACCAAAGGTAGGTCTTCCTGTCTTTTCTTGGTTTTTCCTATTACCCTATATATTCCTTCCCAGAGTCCTTCCCTATCCTGTTTCCCACAAAACTGTTTCCAACTCTCCACTTGTGCTCTTTTTGCTTCTCTTTCATATGTTTCTTTTGCTTCCAGGTACTCGGCGACGACGGCTGCTCTTCGGGTTTGTGCTGCACATCGGATCCTGCGCTTCCTGGTGGCGACGTCTTTTTTCATTTCGGCGAGCTCCTCGGTCCACCACGGCATGGTAAGTTTTTGTTTGTTATTAACTTTTGGTACTGTTTTGTTGCATGCTAATGTGATTATCTGTGTGTATTGTTCTATGAACTTATCTAATATATTTATGTTGTTGATTTGGTTTATTTGTTGTTTACTAATTTTGTGTTCAGCTTTCAATTGTTCCATTTTCTCATGAAAATGAGCCCAATTTGCCTTTTTTGTGTTGTATATTCTGGTTGATCTTTTAATGCTTATTCCTTTTGATTTTTCTAGTTTTATTTTAAAAGTTATGCCGTTGTGGTCCGAGTTCGTCAGGTCTTTGTGGACTCTCCATTCGTCCACCAGGGTGAGCATGTCCTCGGAGCAGGCCGTGAGGTCTACGTGGCTGGTGTATCGTTTTCCCCCTCTTATTACGTCGAATGTCGGTGTGTCGCCCTGGTTGAGTACCTGTAGGCCCATTTCTTCAATTGTGCCCGCCATGTCGTCTCCTCTGTGGTCGACTTTGCAACTGCCCCACCAGGGACTCTTTGCGTTGGCGTCTCCTCCCATGACAAATCTCCAAGGTCCCATTTCGTTGTGGATCTTCTTTAAGTGCTCCAGGTATGGCTCTATGGGCTGGTCTGGCTCAAAGTAGAAGGAGACAGTGTTGATCCTCCAAGCACCAGTTTGGATTCCCACCACTACGATGTTGTTGGTGGTGAGTTTCGGGTACTGTATCACGTCTAAGTCTTGATCGAATACGGCAATAGCCGCCTTGACGGTCCCTTCTCCTATACTGGTGTTTTGGAAGATCCTCACTCCTCTGTAGTTCTTCATACTTTTGGCCCGGCCCACGTATGGCTCCTGGAGCAGACCGATCGCAAAACGACTCTTTCCCGCCTCGACCATGAATTCCGACGTGGCGAGTTGGTTCCTTTGGAGGTTTGCCTGGGCGATGCGATACGCTGCCCGGCTGGTGGGATTTGGTGCTGTTTGTCTGCCCGGGACCACCTTAGCAATAGGATATTGCCGCTCTAGCCAGTGTGTCCCACTTACGCCTAACTGGGCAGTCCTGGCTGAAGGCGTTGTGTTCAGCCTGCTCCAGCTTTGCGTGCGTGCAGTTGCAGCATTGTGGTGCCACACCGGCGAGCCATTCGGGGCAGTTTGCTTTTTTGTGTGGTCCCGCACAGTGGCTGCACTTCTCGATGGTCTCCCTGCAGAACCGTCTGTTGTGTCCGTACCCCAGGCAGAGCGAGCACTGGACCAGTGGTGACTGGTCTGCCACTGGGATCGTCTGGAGGTCTATGCGGACTTCTTCCGCTTCCATCATTCGGTTCCAGAGCGCCGGGGAGACTTGCATGACCACATGGTTTGTGAGCGGGTTCCTTGCTGTTCTTCTATATTTTATTTGGGCTCTGTCGTCCTTCTTATCGATGTTTTTAAGCAAGTCCCTGTTTTGATTTCTTAGGGCGCGGAGGATGTCGTCGTCGCTGTTTATTTTGAGGACGCCCTTAAGGATGACAAGGGGGTCCTTGTTTTTAATGTCCTCGACGCTCAGTCTTCCCCCTCCTTTTGTAATTTTGTCCTTTAGTTTTTCCCTGTCTTCTTTATTTCCACAGCTTATTATTATTTTCCTATCCTTCGCTTTCCTAACCTTCTCTATGGTAATCCAACCTTCCTTTGCGTCCACTGTCTCTCTAATTTCTTTTAGGACCTCCTCCCCTGTCTTTGTCTCATCTCTGGAGGTGACGACCACCGAGTGCAGGGCGGTCTGCTTCAGGGGTTTCCTCCCGTTGCCCCCCGCCACTGCACCCGCGTAGGTTGTCCTCTCCAGAGCTTCGACTGTGGTCTGGATCTCCTTCAGCTTCTCGTTGTTCTCCATCACTAGCCGCGTTTGTTCGGCTAGTGTGGAGAGCAGCCGGGACCCTTCCCCGTCCTTCTCATTCGCGGCCTCCGCATGTAAAGGAGTTGCCTCCTTTATTACGAAGCCCCGCTTGCTCATGCTTTCAATATCCGTTCTCATGGAGATAATTTCGGCTATCAGCTCCTCCTGGTTTATTGTTTGGGGATTGCTGTTTCTTGTCTCTGTCATCGCTTCCTGTATCAGTTGCATGTTTTTCTTCAAGAGAGCGTTGCTCCTCTCCATTTCCTTTCGCCATTGGTCTTTTTCCTCTTCCTTCCTTTCCTTTTCCAAGTCCTTTTCCTTTTTCGGCTCTTCCTTTCCCCCTCCTCCTTCTTTCCTATCCTGCTCCGCTTCCTTCACTAGGCTGAAAAGCCTGTCGAGGGCCTCTGTCACCGCGTTTTTTATTTCAGTCTTTGTGTTTCGCGATCCGCCGAGGTGAAGCTTTGCCTTCATCAGGCAGGCTTTGGCCTCGGCAACTCGCGTAGGCTTGGGTGCTGGGCTCGCGGTCGGAGGGTTAGGCTG
Source organism: Drymonia ruficornis (assembly GCA_947859195.1). Classification (NCBI taxonomy): domain Eukaryota; kingdom Metazoa; phylum Arthropoda; class Insecta; order Lepidoptera; family Notodontidae; genus Drymonia; species Drymonia ruficornis. Next base: position 6,732,984 of record OX401931.1, read on the forward strand.
GGTGGCGCTCTTGTTGTCCTCCGGTTCTCCTGTGCTCATCCGGGCGGTGAAAGTTTTATTGTGGGCAGGTCCGGCCTGGCCCGTCTTCGCTGGTGACTTCTTGGTGGGAGGGGGGGTGCGCTCCATTGTCGCCATGTTAGGGCTCGCGGTTGATAAAGCGATTATACGCGTTTCAGATTGTAAATATTTGTAAAAATGTAAAAATGTAAAAATGTAAAAATGTAAAATGTGTAAATAAAGGAATTAAAATGTATATTGTGTGCGACGATTGTAAATATTGCTGAAAACAGCAGTCAAATAACAGGTCAAAAAGTTTTGGTTTGTATCAAACAGCCGTCAGCAATTCTTCCTTGTTTATAAAATGGTTTTCCTCCCGTCACCGCTAGGTGGCGCTAAAAGCACTGTTATGGTTTGAAAAAATTTTCAAACCATACAGGTGGCGCCCCCGTGTCAGGTGGCGGAACCAACTTGTACGAGGTTGGATTGTTGTCAATAATATCTTTTCTTTTATTTTTCAGGTGCGGAGAAGGCGTGCAGAGGAAGCGGAGGAGAGCAGAGCTACGCAGGATGGCAGGTAAGCAAGGTAAGTATGTTTTTATTTTTCTATAGCTCTAAACTTCCGCTTTCTCTTCCTCAGTTTTGTCTTGTCACAATTTGCCTAACGGAAGTCGTCAAGGCAATTTATATATGGCAGGAGGTATGTCAATTTATTTTAATTATAACCTATAGGGCCTGTGTTTTCCTATTTGCTAAGTTTTTGGTCTATAAACAAATCTATTTAATCTGCTCACCGCTAGGTGGCGGTAAAAGCACCGTCGAGATGATCCACACGCGCAGCGCCTCCCGTGTCGACTAGCGTAAGCTACGGACAAGATGGCGTCATGCGAGTGGGCGTGAAGTGGGCGGGGCTAAAAATCCCCCAAGTGCTGCCCTGTGTCGAGTAGCGACAACAGTGTCGATACGATTTGTCTTATTTTTAGGAAATTTGAGTTTGGCACCGACTTAAATTAGCTTAAAACCTACTTAAATAATTTACTGAGTGGCGTTGTACCTCTGTTTCCCCCCACCGTGGTCTGTATGAGACTAAACAATTTAAAGGGGGCGTATCTAAAAATGCTACCACACTCACACTAGTACGGTCTCTGGTAGTTCTACAGCCCGGCGCTAGATGGCTCTGAAGGGGTGCAAAGTCTGTTGCCAGCAACAGATGGCGCCAAATAGCGATAGGGAGTCTTGATTTGTTTGTTAGAGGTACTAACGTCCCAGTTTAAGTGCTTCAAGATGATGCACTGTCTTAGTATACCTTAGATTGTTATTCTATGACGTTGTGTTCCCGCATCCAGGGCCGCAATCTTCAATTCGGCTCCAGAATGTTGATGCTTTGGCTAAAAACTTCTTCCACTTGACGCGAGGTGGCGCTGAGAGGCGTCAAGTGTGAGTCGCGTCACTGGGCGGGGCTTAAAAGTGCCAGGAGCGAGTCGTACACTCACACCGGCACAGTCTCGCCGCCCAAGTGAGATTGCGGCGCCCACGAGATCGAGCCGCCCTAAAGTGTTTTCTGGGAATAGGTGGGTTCCTAGCTAGAATAGGAGAGGGGGCAGCGTCACAGAACATACAATGTGTCTTAATAGCTAATAGTGTTGATCCTCTATGGTCTCAAGTCTCTTAAACTGCTAGATTTCGTTAAATTACGATGTTCCAGTTGCCGCTAGCTGCCGCTGGGGGGCGCTGCCTTCGTACTGCGACCACACGCACACTCTCAAGAAAGGTGGGCGGGGTCAGCAGTACTGATGAGCACCTCCGTAGTCGCGCACGCACACACTGACACTGCTTTAGGTAATTCTAGAAGTTTCGGTGTGCTTTTTCCCCTGGGCGCTAGATGGCGCTAGTAGTATGTTCGTTTTGGGAGTTTAAAAGTCCTGTATCTCCCTAATTCCTGGAGGAAAACTAATTGTCGCACGACACAAAATGGTTTTGGGGGACCCTCTATCTGATCCACCCAACGGAAACTCTCTAAAGGTCCAGGGAAAAAAGTGCTTTTTCAACTTTGCGCGATCTATTTTTCTCTGCCAAAGTTTTGTAAAAAGTGGATTACTTATAAACCGCTGAACCGATTTACACTAGATTTCGTACACTTATACTACTGGCTTTACTCTATTGTTCACTATTTTTAAAAGTATGTGTACACGATTTAAATTTTGATTTAGAAATTTCTTAAGTTGCAAAACAAAAACAAAAACATTCAAAAATCTATAATTAATTTTCCACTCGACATACAATTTCTGTTGAGGTGTCCCTGAACTCGTCTTGATGCGACGCAGATAACCTGGTACTTCGTTTGGGCCCCACTGGTCCGGGGGACCAATTTTGTTCCCACGGTTTTCTGGTTTTTCGGCTGTTACTTCGAGCTGGTGAGTCCAAAAAATCCAAGTGTGGTGACAGTCGAAGGGGCCTCCGGAGGGGCTCCCGGGGGTGTCAAAAAAGTTTGATGTCACCGATCTCGTTTCGGAGATATTTGCACTTATAGTTTTGAAAGTTACGAAATGTCACTGTTTTTCACTGTAACTCACTGAAAAATAATTTCCCGAAGGAAATATTTCACGCGCGGGTTGGTCTCAATGAGACGCGTTTTTTAACGTATCACACGCGTATTTTCGGGCAAATAAACTTATTTTTCGGTTTTTTCGAGCGAAAAATAGTTGTGGAGCTCGGATTTTTAGCTCTGCGCGCGCGATGCTTGGACAGCGGCCAGGACACAACTGGGTTAGGTTAGGTTAGGTTAGGTTAGGTTAGGTTAGGTTAGGTTAGGTTAGGTTAGGTTAGGTTAGGTTAGGTTAGGTTAGGTTAGGTTAGGTTAGGTTAGGTTAGGTTAGGTTAGGTTAGGTTAGGTTAGGTTAGGTTAGGTTAGGTTAGGTTAGGTTAGGTTAGGTTAGGTTAGGTTAGGTTAGGTTAGGTTAGGTTAGGTTAGGTTAGGTTAGGTTAGGTTAGGTTAGGTTAGGTTAGGTTAGGTTAGGTTAGGTTAGGTTAGGTTAGGTTAGGTTAGGTTAGGTTAGGTTAGGTTAGGTTAGGTTAGGTTAGGTTAGGTTAGGTTAGGTTAGGTTAGGTTAGGTTAGGTTAGGTTAGGTTAGGTTAGGTTAGGTTAGGTTAGGTTAGGTTAGGTTAGGTTAGGTTAGGTTAGGTTAGGTTAGGTTAGGTTAGGTTAGGTTAGGTTAGGTTAGGTTAGGTTAGGTTAGGTTAGGTTAGGTTAGGTTAGGTTAGGTTAGGTTAGGTTAGGTTAGGTTAGGTTAGGTTAGGTTAGGTTAGGTTAGGTTAGGTTAGGTTAGGTTAGGTTAGGTTAGGTTAGGTTAGGTTAGGTTAGGTTAGGTTAGGTTAGGTTAGGTTAGGTTAGGTTAGGTTAGGTTAGGTTAGGTTAGGTTAGGTTAGGTTAGGTTAGGTTAGGTTAGGTTAGGTTAGGTTAGGTTAGGTTAGGTTAGGTTAGGTTAGGTTAGGTTAGGTTAGGTTAGGTTAGGTTAGGTTAGGTTAGGTTAGGTTAGGTTAGGTTAGGTTAGGTTAGGTTAGGTTAGGTTAGGTTAGGTTAGGTTAGGTTAGGTTAGGTTAGGTTAGGTTAGGTTAGGTTAGGTTAGGTTAGGTTAGGTTAGGTTAGGTTAGGTTAGGTTAGGTTAGGTTAGGTTAGGTTAGGTTAGGTTAGGTTAGGTTAGGTTAGGTTAGGTTAGGTTAGGTTAGGTTAGGTTAGGTTAGGTTAGGTTAGGTTAGGTTAGGTTAGGTTAGGTTAGGTTAGGTTAGGTTAGGTTAGGTTAGGTTAGGTTAGGTTAGGTTAGGTTAGGTTAGGTTAGGTTAGGTTAGGTTAGGTTAGGTTAGGTTAGGTTAGGTTAGGTTAGGTTAGGTTAGGTTAGGTTAGGTTAGGTTAGGTTAGGTTAGGTTAGGTTAGGTTAGGTTAGGTTAGGTTAGGTTAGGTTAGGTTAGGTTAGGTTAGGTTAGGTTAGGTTAGGTTAGGTTAGGTTAGGTTAGGTTAGGTTAGGTTAGGTTAGGTTAGGTTAGGTTAGGTTAGGTTAGGTTAGGTTAGGTTAGGTTAGGTTAGGTTAGGTTAGGTTAGGTTAGGTTAGGTTAGGTTAGGTTAGGTTAGGTTAGGTTAGGTTAGGTTAGGTTAGGTTAGGTTAGGTTAGGTTAGGTTAGGTTAGGTTAGGTTAGGTTAGGTTAGGTTAGGTTAGGTTAGGTTAGGTTAGGTTAGGTTAGGTTAGGTTAGGTTAGGTTAGGTTAGGTTAGGTTAGGTTAGGTTAGGTTAGGTTAGGTTAGGTTAGGTTAGGTTAGGTTAGGTTAGGTTAGGTTAGGTTAGGTTAGGTTAGGTTAGGTTAGGTTAGGTTAGGTTAGGTTAGGTTAGGTTAGGTTAGGTTAGGTTAGGTTAGGTTAGGTTAGGTTAGGTTAGGTTAGGTTAGGTTAGGTTAGGTTAGGTTAGGTTAGGTTAGGTTAGGTTAGGTTAGGTTAGGTTAGGTTAGGTTAGGTTAGGTTAGGTTAGGTTAGGTTAGGTTAGGTTAGGTTAGGTTAGGTTAGGTTAGGTTAGGTTAGGTTAGGTTAGGTTAGGTTAGGTTAGGTTAGGTTAGGTTAGGTTAGGTTAGGTTAGGTTAGGTTAGGTTAGGTTAGGTTAGGTTAGGTTAGGTTAGGTTAGGTTAGGTTAGGTTAGGTTAGGTTAGGTTAGGTTAGGTTAGGTTAGGTTAGGTTAGGTTAGGTTAGGTTAGGTTAGGTTAGGTTAGGTTAGGTTAGGTTAGGTTAGGTTAGGTTAGGTTAGGTTAGGTTAGGTTAGGTTAGGTTAGGTTAGGTTAGGTTAGGTTAGGTTAGGTTAGGTTAGGTTAGGTTAGGTTAGGTTAGGTTAGGTTAGGTTAGGTTAGGTTAGGTTAGGTTAGGTTAGGTTAGGTTAGGTTAGGTTAGGTTAGGTTAGGTTAGGTTAGGTTAGGTTAGGTTAGGTTAGGTTAGGTTAGGTTAGGTTAGGTTAGGTTAGGTTAGGTTAGGTTAGGTTAGGTTAGGTTAGGTTAGGTTAGGTTAGGTTAGGTTAGGTTAGGTTAGGTTAGGTTAGGTTAGGTTAGGTTAGGTTAGGTTAGGTTAGGTTAGGTTAGGTTAGGTTAGGTTAGGTTAGGTTAGGTTAGGTTAGGTTAGGTTAGGTTAGGTTAGGTTAGGTTAGGTTAGGTTAGGTTAGGTTAGGTTAGGTTAGGTTAGGTTAGGTTAGGTTAGGTTAGGTTAGGTTAGGTTAGGTTAGGTTAGGTTAGGTTAGGTTAGGTTAGGTTAGGTTAGGTTAGGTTAGGTTAGGTTAGGTTAGGTTAGGTTAGGTTAGGTTAGGTTAGGTTAGGTTAGGTTAGGTTAGGTTAGGTTAGGTTAGGTTAGGTTAGGTTAGGTTAGGTTAGGTTAGGTTAGGTTAGGTTAGGTTAGGTTAGGTTAGGTTAGGTTAGGTTAGGTTAGGTTAGGTTAGGTTAGGTTAGGTTAGGTTAGGTTAGGTTAGGTTAGGTTAGGTTAGGTTAGGTTAGGTTAGGTTAGGTTAGGTTAGGTTAGGTTAGGTTAGGTTAGGTTAGGTTAGGTTAGGTTAGGTTAGGTTAGGTTAGGTTAGGTTAGGTTAGGTTAGGTTAGGTTAGGTTAGGTTAGGTTAGGTTAGGTTAGGTTAGGTTAGGTTAGGTTAGGTTAGGTTAGGTTAGGTTAGGTTAGGTTAGGTTAGGTTAGGTTAGGTTAGGTTAGGTTAGGTTAGGTTAGGTTAGGTTAGGTTAGGTTAGGTTAGGTTAGGTTAGGTTAGGTTAGGTTAGGTTAGGTTAGGTTAGGTTAGGTTAGGTTAGGTTAGGTTAGGTTAGGTTAGGTTAGGTTAGGTTAGGTTAGGTTAGGTTAGGTTAGGTTAGGTTAGGTTAGGTTAGGTTAGGTTAGGTTAGGTTAGGTTAGGTTAGGTTAGGTTAGGTTAGGTTAGGTTAGGTTAGGTTAGGTTAGGTTAGGTTAGGTTAGGTTAGGTTAGGTTAGGTTAGGTTAGGTTAGGTTAGGTTAGGTTAGGTTAGGTTAGGTTAGGTTAGGTTAGGTTAGGTTAGGTTAGGTTAGGTTAGGTTAGGTTAGGTTAGGTTAGGTTAGGTTAGGTTAGGTTAGGTTAGGTTAGGTTAGGTTAGGTTAGGTTAGGTTAGGTTAGGTTAGGTTAGGTTAGGTTAGGTTAGGTTAGGTTAGGTTAGGTTAGGTTAGGTTAGGTTAGGTTAGGTTAGGTTAGGTTAGGTTAGGTTAGGTTAGGTTAGGTTAGGTTAGGTTAGGTTAGGTTAGGTTAGGTTAGGTTAGGTTAGGTTAGGTTAGGTTAGGTTAGGTTAGGTTAGGTTAGGTTAGGTTAGGTTAGGTTAGGTTAGGTTAGGTTAGGTTAGGTTAGGTTAGGTTAGGTTAGGTTAGGTTAGGTTAGGTTAGGTTAGGTTAGGTTAGGTTAGGTTAGGTTAGGTTAGGTTAGGTTAGGTTAGGTTAGGTTAGGTTAGGTTAGGTTAGGTTAGGTTAGGTTAGGTTAGGTTAGGTTAGGTTAGGTTAGGTTAGGTTAGGTTAGGTTAGGTTAGGTTAGGTTAGGTTAGGTTAGGTTAGGTTAGGTTAGGTTAGGTTAGGTTAGGTTAGGTTAGGTTAGGTTAGGTTAGGTTAGGTTAGGTTAGGTTAGGTTAGGTTAGGTTAGGTTAGGTTAGGTTAGGTTAGGTTAGGTTAGGTTAGGTTAGGTTAGGTTAGGTTAGGTTAGGTTAGGTTAGGTTAGGTTAGGTTAGGTTAGGTTAGGTTAGGTTAGGTTAGGTTAGGTTAGGTTAGGTTAGGTTAGGTTAGGTTAGGTTAGGTTAGGTTAGGTTAGGTTAGGTTAGGTTAGGTTAGGTTAGGTTAGGTTAGGTTAGGTTAGGTTAGGTTAGGTTAGGTTAGGTTAGGTTAGGTTAGGTTAGGTTAGGTTAGGTTAGGTTAGGTTAGGTTAGGTTAGGTTAGGTTAGGTTAGGTTAGGTTAGGTTAGGTTAGGTTAGGTTAGGTTAGGTTAGGTTAGGTTAGGTTAGGTTAGGTTAGGTTAGGTTAGGTTAGGTTAGGTTAGGTTAGGTTAGGTTAGGTTAGGTTAGGTTAGGTTAGGTTAGGTTAGGTTAGGTTAGGTTAGGTTAGGTTAGGTTAGGTTAGGTTAGGTTAGGTTAGGTTAGGTTAGGTTAGGTTAGGTTAGGTTAGGTTAGGTTAGGTTAGGTTAGGTTAGGTTAGGTTAGGTTAGGTTAGGTTAGGTTAGGTTAGGTTAGGTTAGGTTAGGTTAGGTTAGGTTAGGTTAGGTTAGGTTAGGTTAGGTTAGGTTAGGTTAGGTTAGGTTAGGTTAGGTTAGGTTAGGTTAGGTTAGGTTAGGTTAGGTTAGGTTAGGTTAGGTTAGGTTAGGTTAGGTTAGGTTAGGTTAGGTTAGGTTAGGTTAGGTTAGGTTAGGTTAGGTTAGGTTAGGTTAGGTTAGGTTAGGTTAGGTTAGGTTAGGTTAGGTTAGGTTAGGTTAGGTTAGGTTAGGTTAGGTTAGGTTAGGTTAGGTTAGGTTAGGTTAGGTTAGGTTAGGTTAGGTTAGGTTAGGTTAGGTTAGGTTAGGTTAGGTTAGGTTAGGTTAGGTTAGGTTAGGTTAGGTTAGGTTAGTTAGGTTAGGTTAGGTTAGGTTAGGTTAGGTTAGGTTAGGTTAGGTTAGGTTAGGTTAGGTTAGGTTAGGTTAGGTTAGGTTAGGTTAGGTTAGGTTAGGTTAGGTTAGGTTAGGTTAGGTTAGGTTAGGTTAGTTAGGTTAGGTTAGGTTAGGTTAGGTTAGGTTAGGTTAGGTTAGGTTAGGTTAGGTTAGGTTAGTTAGGTTAGGTTAGGTTAGGTTAGGTTAGGTTAGGTTAGGTTAGGTTAGGTTAGGTTAGGTTAGGTTAGGTTAGGTTAGGTTAGGTTAGGTTAGGTTAGGTTAGGTTAGGTTAGGTTAGGTTAGGTTAGGTTAGGTTAGGTTAGGTTAGGTTAGGTTAGGTTAGGTTAGGTAGTTAGGTTAGGTTAGGTTAGGTTAGGTTAGGTTAGGTTAGGTTAGGTTAGGTTAGGTTAGGTTAGGTTAGGTTAGGTTAGGTTAGGTTAGGTTAGGTTAGGTTAGGTTAGGTTAGGTTAGGTTAGGTTAGGTTAGGTTAGGTTAGGTTAG
>OX401932.1:5000-115000 GCA_947859195.1 Drymonia ruficornis
TAACCTAACCTAACCTAACCTAACCTAACCTAACCTAACCTAACCTAACCTAACCTAACCTAACCTAACCTAACCTAACCTAACCTAACCTAACCTAACCTAACCTAACCTAACCTAACCTAACCTAACCTAACCTAACCTAACCTAACCTAACCTAACCTAACCTAACCTAACCTAACCTAACCTAACCTAACCTAACCTAACCTAACCTAACCTAACCTAACCTAACCTAACCTAACCTAACCTAACCTAAACCTAACCTAACCTAACCTAACTAACCTAACCTAACCTAACCTAACCTAACCTAACCTAACCTAACCTAACCTAACCTAACCTAACCTAACCTAACCTAACCTAACCTAACCTAACCTAACCTAACCTAACCTAACCTAACCTAACCTAACCTAACCTAACCTAACCTAACCTAACCTAACCTAACCTAACCTAACCTAACCTAACCTAACCTAACCTAACCTAACTAACCTAACCTAACCTAACCTAACCTAACTAACTAACCTAACCTAACCTAACCTAACCTAACCTAACCTAACCTAACCTAACTAACCTAACCTAACCTAACCTAACCTAACCTAACCTAACCTAACCTAACCTAACCTAACCTAACCTAACCTAACCTAACCTAACTAACCTAACCTAACCTAACCTAACCTAACCTAACCTAACCTAACCTAACCTAACCTAACCTAACCTAACCTAACCTAACCTAACCTAACCTAACCTAACTAACCTAACCTAACCTAACCTAACCTAACCTAACCTAACCTAACCTAACCTAACCTAACCTAACCTAACCTAACCTAACCTAACCTAACCTAACCTAACCTAACCTAACCTAACCTAACTAACCTAACCTAACCTAACCTAACCTAACCTAACCTAACCTAACCTAACCTAACCTAACCTAACCTAACCTAACCTAACCTAACCTAACCTAACCTAACCTAACCTAACCTAACCTAACCTAACCTAACCTAACCTAACCTAACCTAACCTAACCTAACCTAACCTAACCTAACCTAACCTAACCTAACCTAACCTAACCTAACCTAACCTAACCTAACCTAACCTAACCTAACCTAACCTAACCTAACCTAACCTAACCTAACCTAACCTAACCTAACCTAACCTAACCTAACCTAACCTAACCTAACCTAACCTAACCTAACCTAACCTAACCTAACCTAACCTAACCTAACCTAACCTAACCTAACCTAACCTAACCTAACCTAACCTAACCTAACCTAACCTAACCTAACCTAACCTAACCTAACCTAACCTAACCTAACCTAACCTAACCTAACCTAACCTAACCTAACCTAACCTAACCTAACCTAACCTAACCTAACCTAACCTAACCTAACCTAACCTAACCTAACCTAACCTAACCTAACCTAACCTAACCTAACCTAACCTAACCTAACCTAACCTAACCTAACCTAACCTAACCTAACCTAACCTAACCTAACCTAACCTAACCTAACCTAACCTAACCTAACCTAACCTAACCTAACCTAACCTAACCTAACCTAACCTAACCTAACCTAACCTAACCTAACCTAACCTAACCTAACCTAACCTAACCTAACCTAACCTAACCTAACCTAACCTAACCTAACCTAACCTAACCTAACCTAACCTAACCTAACCTAACCTAACCTAACCTAACCTAACCTAACCTAACCTAACCTAACCTAACCTAACCTAACCTAACCTAACCTAACCTAACCTAACCTAACCTAACCTAACCTAACCTAACCTAACCTAACCTAACCTAACCTAACCTAACCTAACCTAACCTAACCTAACCTAACCTAACCTAACCTAACCTAACCTAACCTAACCTAACCTAACCTAACCTAACCTAACCTAACCTAACCTAACCTAACCTAACCTAACCTAACCTAACCTAACCTAACCTAACCTAACCTAACCTAACCTAACCTAACCTAACCTAACCTAACCTAACCTAACCTAACCTAACCTAACCTAACCTAACCTAACCTAACCTAACCTAACCTAACCTAACCTAACCTAACCTAACCTAACCTAACCTAACCTAACCTAACCTAACCTAACCTAACCTAACCTAACCTAACCTAACCTAACCTAACCTAACCTAACCTAACCTAACCTAACCTAACCTAACCTAACCTAACCTAACCTAACCTAACCTAACCTAACCTAACCTAACCTAACCTAACCTAACCTAACCTAACCTAACCTAACCTAACCTAACCTAACCTAACCTAACCTAACCTAACCTAACCTAACCTAACCTAACCTAACCTAACCTAACCTAACCTAACCTAACCTAACCTAACCTAACCTAACCTAACCTAACCTAACCTAACCTAACCTAACCTAACCTAACCTAACCTAACCTAACCTAACCTAACCTAACCTAACCTAACCTAACCTAACCTAACCTAACCTAACCTAACCTAACCTAACCTAACCTAACCTAACCTAACCTAACCTAACCTAACCTAACCTAACCTAACCTAACCTAACCTAACCTAACCTAACCTAACCTAACCTAACCTAACCTAACCTAACCTAACCTAACCTAACCTAACCTAACCTAACCTAACCTAACCTAACCTAACCTAACCTAACCTAACCTAACCTAACCTAACCTAACCTAACCTAACCTAACCTAACCTAACCTAACCTAACCTAACCTAACCTAACCTAACCTAACCTAACCTAACCTAACCTAACCTAACCTAACCTAACCTAACCTAACCTAACCTAACCTAACCTAACCTAACCTAACCTAACCTAACCTAACCTAACCTAACCTAACCTAACCTAACCTAACCTAACCTAACCTAACCTAACCTAACCTAACCTAACCTAACCTAACCTAACCTAACCTAACCTAACCTAACCTAACCTAACCTAACCTAACCTAACCTAACCTAACCTAACCTAACCTAACCTAACCTAACCTAACCTAACCTAACCTAACCTAACCTAACCTAACCTAACCTAACCTAACCTAACCTAACCTAACCTAACCTAACCTAACCTAACCTAACCTAACCTAACCTAACCTAACCTAACCTAACCTAACCTAACCTAACCTAACCTAACCTAACCTAACCTAACCTAACCTAACCTAACCTAACCTAACCTAACCTAACCTAACCTAACCTAACCTAACCTAACCTAACCTAACCTAACCTAACCTAACCTAACCTAACCTAACCTAACCTAACCTAACCTAACCTAACCTAACCTAACCTAACCTAACCTAACCTAACCTAACCTAACCTAACCTAACCTAACCTAACCTAACCTAACCTAACCTAACCTAACCTAACCTAACCTAACCTAACCTAACCTAACCTAACCTAACCTAACCTAACCTAACCTAACCTAACCTAACCTAACCTAACCTAACCTAACCTAACCTAACCTAACCTAACCTAACCTAACCTAACCTAACCTAACCTAACCTAACCTAACCTAACCTAACCTAACCTAACCTAACCTAACCTAACCTAACCTAACCTAACCTAACCTAACCTAACCTAACCTAACCTAACCTAACCTAACCTAACCTAACCTAACCTAACCTAACCTAACCTAACCTAACCTAACCTAACCTAACCTAACCTAACCTAACCTAACCTAACCTAACCTAACCTAACCTAACCTAACCTAACCTAACCTAACCTAACCTAACCTAACCTAACCTAACCTAACCTAACCTAACCTAACCTAACCTAACCTAACCTAACCTAACCTAACCTAACCTAACCTAACCTAACCTAACCTAACCTAACCTAACCTAACCTAACCTAACCTAACCTAACCTAACCTAACCTAACCTAACCTAACCTAACCTAACCTAACCTAACCTAACCTAACCTAACCTAACCTAACCTAACCTAACCTAACCTAACCTAACCTAACCTAACCTAACCTAACCTAACCTAACCTAACCTAACCTAACCTAACCTAACCTAACCTAACCTAACCTAACCTAACCTAACCTAACCTAACCTAACCTAACCTAACCTAACCTAACCTAACCTAACCTAACCTAACCTAACCTAACCTAACCTAACCTAACCTAACCTAACCTAACCTAACCTAACCTAACCTAACCTAACCTAACCTAACCTAACCTAACCTAACCTAACCTAACCTAACCTAACCTAACCTAACCTAACCTAACCTAACCTAACCTAACCTAACCTAACCTAACCTAACCTAACCTAACCTAACCTAACCTAACCTAACCTAACCTAACCTAACCTAACCTAACCTAACCTAACCTAACCTAACCTAACCTAACCTAACCTAACCTAACCTAACCTAACCTAACCTAACCTAACCTAACCTAACCTAACCTAACCTAACCTAACCTAACCTAACCTAACCTAACCTAACCTAACCTAACCTAACCTAACCTAACCTAACCTAACCTAACCTAACCTAACCTAACCTAACCTAACCTAACCTAACCTAACCTAACCTAACCTAACCTAACCTAACCTAACCTAACCTAACCTAACCTAACCTAACCTAACCTAACCTAACCTAACCTAACCTAACCTAACCTAACCTAACCTAACCTAACCTAACCTAACCTAACCTAACCTAACCTAACCTAACCTAACCTAACCTAACCTAACCTAACCTAACCTAACCTAACCTAACCTAACCTAACCTAACCTAACCTAACCTAACCTAACCTAACCTAACCTAACCTAACCTAACCTAACCTAACCTAACCTAACCTAACCTAACCTAACCTAACCTAACCTAACCTAACCTAACCTAACCTAACCTAACCTAACCTAACCTAACCTAACCTAACCTAACCTAACCTAACCTAACCTAACCTAACCTAACCTAACCTAACCTAACCTAACCTAACCTAACCTAACCTAACCTAACCTAACCTAACCTAACCTAACCTAACCTAACCTAACCTAACCTAACCTAACCTAACCTAACCTAACCTAACCTAACCTAACCTAACCTAACCTAACCTAACCTAACCTAACCTAACCTAACCTAACCTAACCTAACCAGTTGTGTCCTGGCCGCTGTCCAAGCATCGCGCGCGCAGAGCTAAAAACCCGAGCTCCACAACTATTTTTCGCTCGAAAAAACCGAAAAATAAGTTTATTTGCCCGAAAATACGCGTGTGATACGTTAAAAAACGCGTCTCATTGAGACCAACCCGCGCGTGAAATATTTCCTTCGGGAAATTATTTTTCAGTGAGTTACAGTGAAAAACAGTGACATTTCGTAACTTTCAAAACTATAAGTGCGAATATCTCCGAAACGAGATCGGTGACACCAAACTTTTTTGACACCCCCGGGAGCCCCTCCGGAGGCCCCTTCGACTGTCACCACACTTGGATTTTTTGGACTCACCAGCTCGAAGTAACAGCCGAAAAACCAGAAAACCGTGGGAACAAAATTGGTCCCCCGGACCAGTGGGGCCCAAACGAAGTACCAGGTTATCTGCTACGCATCAAGACGAGTTCAGGGACACCTCAACAGAAATTGTATGTCGAGTGGAAAATTAATTATAGATTTTTGAATGTTTTTGTTTTTGTTTTGCAACTTAAAAAATTTCTAAATCAAAATTTAAATCGAATACACATACTTTTAAAAATAGTGAACAATAGAGTAAAGCCAGTAGTATAAGTGTACGAAATCTAGTGTAAATCGGTTCAGCGGTTTATAAGTAATCCACTTTTTACAAAACTTTGGCAGAGAAAAATAGATCGCGCAAAGTTGAAAAAGCACTTTTTTCCCTGGACCTTTAGAGAGTTTCCGTTGGGTGGATCAGATAGAGGGTCCCCCAAAACCATTTTGTGTCGTGCGACAATTCGTTTTCCTCCAGGAATTAGGGAGATACAGGACTTTTAAACTCCCAAAACGAACATACTACTAGCGCCATCTAGCGCCCAGGGGAAAAAGCACACCGAAACTTCTAGAATTACCTAAAGCAGTGTCAGTGTGTGCGTGCGCGACTACGGAGGTGCTCATCAGTACTGCTGACCCCGCCCACCTTTCTTGAGAGTGTGCGTGTGGTCGCAGTACGAAGGCAGCGCCCCCCAGCGGCAGCTAGCGGCAACTGGAACATCGTAATTTAACGAAATCTAGCAGTTTAAGAGACTGGAGACCATAGAGGATCAACACTATTAGCTATTAAGACACATTGTATGTTCTGTGACGCTGCCCCCTCTCCTATTCTAGCTAGGAACCCACCTATTCCCAGAAAACACTTTAGGGCGGCTCGATCTCGTGGGCGCCGCAATCTCACTTGGGCGGCGAGACTGTGCCGGTGTGAGTGTACGACTCGCTCCTGGCACTTTTAAGCCCCGCCCAGTGACGCGACTCACACTTGACGCCTCTCAGCGCCACCTCGTGTCAAGTGGAAGAAGTTTTTAGCCAAAGCATCAACATTCTGGAGCCGAATTGAAGATTGCGGCCCTGGATGCGGGAACACAACGTCATAGAATAACAATCTAAGGTATACTAAGACAGTGCATCATCTTGAAGCACTCAAACTGGGACGTTAGTACCTCTAACAAACAAATCAAGACTCCCTATCGCTATTTGGCGCCATCTGTTGCTGGCAACAGACCTTGCACCCCTTCAGAGCCATCTAGCGCCGGGCTGTAGAACTACCAGAGACCGTACTAGTGTGAGTGTGGTAGCATTTTTAGATACGCCCCCTTTAAATTGTTTAGTCTCATACAGACCACGGTGGGGGGAAAACAGAGGTACAACGCCACTCAGTAAATTATTTAAGTAGGTTTTAAGCTAATTTAAGTCGGTGCCAAACTCAAATTTCCTAAAAATAAGACAAATCGTATCGACACTGTTGTCGCTACTCGACACAGGGCAGCACTTGGGGGATTTTTAGCCCCGCCCACTTCACGCCCACTCGCATGACGCCATCTTGTCCGTAGCTTACGCTAGTCGACACGGGAGGCGCTGCGCGTGTGGATCATCTCGACGGTGCTTTTACCGCCACCTAGCGGTGAGCAGATTAAATAGATTTGTTTATAGACGAAAAACTTAGCAAATAGGAAAACACAGGTCCTATAGGTTATAATTAAAATAAATTGACATACCTCCTGCCATATATAAATTGCCTTGACGACTTCCGTTAGGCAAACTGTGACAAGACAAAACTGAGGAAGAGAAAGCGGAAGTTTAGAGCTATAGAAAAATAAAAACATACTTACCTTGCTTACCTGCCATCCTGCGTAGCTCTGCTCTCCTCCGCTTCCTCTGCACGCCTTCTCCGCACCTGAAAAATAAAAGAAAAGGTATTATTGACAACAATCCAACCTCGTACAAGTTGGTTCCGCCACCTGACACGGGGGCGCCACCTGTATGGTTTGAAAATTTTTTCAAACCATAACAGTGCTTTTAGCGCCACCTAGCGGTGACGGGAGGAAAACCATTTTATAAACAAGGAAGAATTGCTGACGGCTGTTTGATACAAACCAAAACTTTTTGACCTGTTATTTGACTGCTGTTTTCAGCAATATTTACAATCGTCGCACACATTATACATTTTAAATTCCTTTATTTACACATTTTACATTTTTACATTTTTACATATTTACATTTTTACAAATATTTACAACTTGAAACGCGAATAATCGCTTATCAACCACGAGCCCTAACATGGCTACAATGGAGCGCACCCCCCCTCCCACCAAGAAGTCACCAGCGAAGACGGGCCAGGCCGGACCTGCCCACAATAAAACTTTCACCGCCCGGATGAGCACAGGAGAACCGGAGGCCAATAAGAGCGCCTCCCAACTTGACCCCCCGACTTCGAGCCCAACACCCAAGCCCACGCGAGTTGCCGAGGCTAAAGCCTGCCTGATGAAGGCAAAGCTTCACCTCAGCAGCTCGCGTAATACTAAAACAGATATAAAAAACGTGGTGACGGAGGCTCTAGACAGGCTATTCACTTTAGTGAAGGAAGCCGAACAAGACAAGAAAGGAGGGGAAAGGGACAAGGAAAACCTGACCGCTCCAAAGGAACAAGAAAAGAGGAAGGAAAGGAAAGAAGAAGAAGACAAATGGCGAAGAGAAATGGAGGAAAGCAACGCTCTCTTGAAAAAGAATATACAACTGCTACAGGAAGTGGCGGCAGAGACGAAAAAGCAGACGCATAGTAGTCCTCACGCAGGCAGTCAAGAGGAGTTAGTAGCGGAAATCCTGGCAATAAGAACGGATATAGAGGAAATGAACAAGCGGGGTGCTGCAATAACGGACAAGGACGAAGAATCCTCCCACTGGCTCTCCACACTAGCCGAACAGACACGGCTAGTGAAGGAAAACAAGGAAACCCTGAAACAAATTCAGACCACAGTAGAAACTCTGGAGAGGACAACCTACGCGGGAGCAGTGGCCGGGGGCACCGGGAAGAAGTTCCCGAAACCGACCGCCCTGCACTCGGTGGTTGTCACCTCCACAGATGAAACAGAGACAGGAGAGGAGGTTCTTCAGGAATTAAGAAAAGCAGTTGACGCTAAAGAAGGATGGATTACAATAGAGAAGGTGAGGAAAGCGAAGGACAGAAAGGTGATAATCAGCTGTGGAAGCGAAGAGGACAGAAACAAACTGAAGCAAAGGATCACGAAAGGAGGGGGGAAACTGAGTGTCGAGGACATAAAAAACAAGGACCCCCTTGTTATAATTATGGGCGTCCTTAAAATAAATAATGACGACGACATCCTCCGCGCGCTGAGGAATCAAAACAAGGAGGTGTTCAAAAACGTAGAAAAGAAGGACGACAGAGTCCATGTAAAATTTAGAAGAAACGCCAGAAACCCCCTCACAAACCACGTCATCGTTCAAGTCTCCCCAATCCTTTGGAGGCGAATGGTGGAGGCGGAAGAAGTCCGCATAGACCTCCAGACGCTACCGGTGGCAGACCAATCCCCGCTGGTGCAGTGTTCGCTCTGTCTGGGGTACGGGCACAACAGACGGTTTTGTAAGAAAACCGTCGAGAAGTGTAGCCACTGTGCGGGCCCGCACAAAAAAGCGAACTGTCCAGACTGGCTCGCTGGTGTGGCCCCGCAGTGCTGCAACTGCACACAAGCCCAGATAGAGCACACAGAGCATAACGCTTTCAGCAAAGATTGCCCGGTAAGACGCAAGTGGGACACGTTAGCAAGAGCGGCAATCTCGTATTGCTAAGGTGGTCCCAGGCAGACAACAAGCAGCGCAAAATCCCACCAATAGGAAAGCATATCGCTTCATCCAAGCAAACCTCCAAAGAAAACAGCTGGCAACAAACGAACTAATGCTCGAGGCCACAAAACGGAAAACAGCCATTGCACTCGTCCAGGAGCCTTACGTAGGCAGAATCAAGGCAATGAAGTCATACGGGGTGGCGAGGATCTACCAAAACGCGAACCAGGGCGAGGGCACTGTGAAGGCCGCGATAGTCGTGTTCGACCACGACATCGATGTTGAGCAGTGCCCAAAATACACCACCAACAACATCGTGGTGGTGAAACTGCGGACAAGCGCGTGGGAGATTCTCGTCATCTCGTGTTACTTCGAGCCAGACCAGCCCATAGGGCCATACCTGGACCACATAACCGTAGTGATGAACGAGCTGAAGCCCAGAAAAGCTGTAATAGGAGGAGACGCTAATGCGAAAAGCACATGGTGGGGAAGTAGCGCGAATGACGATAGAGGGGAAGATGTGTTGGGCATGATAGGAGAACTTGGCTTGCAGGTACTCAATCGCGGCAGCAAACCCACCTTCGATACCATCAGAGGAGGACGCAGATACACGAGCCACGTGGACGTGACACTATGCACGGAAGACTTACTGGACCTGGTGGAGGACTGGACAGTGGTTGAAGACGCGACGAGCTCGGACCACAACGGCATAACATTCCAAATTTATCTAAAGAAAGGCAATAGTATCATTATTAAAAGAACTACAAGAAAATATAACACGAAAAAAGCTAATTGGGATGCATTTCATGAGAAAATGAACCAATTAAAAATAGATAACAAAATAAATAAAATTGAAATAGAACACATAAATAGTAAAGAATGTCTAGAACAGTGTATTACAAATTATACACAATTAATAACTAAAACTTGCGAAGAACACATACCAAAAAAGAAAGAAAATCAGAAACTTACCATGCCGTGGTGGTCCGACGAACTCGAAGCGATGAAACACGAAACCGCCACCAGGAAGAGAAGAATCCGATGCGCCGCGCCGTCCCGCCGAGAGGGTGTAGTCGCACTGTACCTGCAAGCAAAAGAGAAGTATGAAACAGAGGCAAGGAAACGCCAAATAGAAAGCTGGAAGGGATTTTGCCAAAAACAGGACAAGGAAGGGGTTTGGGAGGGAATATATAGGGTCATTAGGAACACCACGAAGAGGGAGGAGGACCTACCACTAATGAGAAATGGGGTAGACGTGGGAACGGAAGAATCTGCAAAGTTGCTGGCGGAAACCTTCTACCCGGAGGATACCGATGAGAACGATAGCCCATACCACCTGCGGATTAGAGCTCTTTCAGAGCGAATAAATGACTGGAGCCAAGGAGATACCTATGACCCAGCATTCACGCCGGAAGAGCTCAGGTCTGCGACTGAGAGCTTCAATCCAAAGAAAGCACCCGGGATAGATGGTTTCACGGCCGATATCTGCCAGAGAGTCATACTGCACGATATAGAGCTGAACCTTGCGATCTTTAATAAGTGCTGGGAACTAACGCACTTCCCCACAGTGTGGAAGGAGGCCACCGTGGTAGTGCTGCGGAAACCGGGAAAAGATAACTACACCAACCCGAAATCATACAGACCCATCGGCCTGCTGCCTGTGATGGGAAAGATCTTGGAGAAAATAGTGGTCAAAAGACTCCGATGGTACCTGACACCCCGAACAAGCCCCCGCCAATACGGATTCATGCCACAGCGGAGCACCGAGGACTCCCTCTATGATCTGATGGCACACGTAAGGAGCAAACTTCAAGAGAAGAAACTCATTACGGTAGTGTCGTTGGACATAGAGGGAGCCTTCGACAGCGCATGGTGGCCGGCTATAAAGATCAGATTGGCGGAAGAGCAGTGCCCGGTGAACCTGAGGAGAATGATAGCCAGCTATCTGAGTGACCGTAAGGTCCGAATAAGGTACGCAGGCCACGAGTACGCGAAAGCAACCAACAAAGGATGTGTCCAGGGTTCGATAGGCGGCCCCATCCTGTGGAACCTCCTCTTGGATCCTCTGCTTAAGAGCCTCACGCAAAGAGGCGATTACTGCCAAGCCTTCGCGGATGATGTGGTACTGGTGTTTTCGGGGGACACAGCTTTGGGTATCCAGCGACAGGCCAATGCCGCCCTCGAACATGTTCGGGAGTGGGGTGTCATGAATAAGCTCAGGTTTGCACCGCACAAAACCTGTGCAATGGTGCTAACCAGAAAGCTTAAATATGACGCGCCACATCTGAACATGGGAGGGGTTGACATTGCAATGTCGGAGGAGATCAAAATCCTGGGGATGACGATAGACAGCAAGTTAACGTTCAATGCCCACACTGCAAACGTTTGCAAGAAGGCATTGAACGTTTACAAGCAACTATCGAAAGCCGCGAGGGTAAGCTGGGGTCTCCATCCGGAGGTCACCCGTATAATATATACTGCCACGGTGGAACCAATTATCGCCTATGCAGCTAGCGTATGGGCACCTGCAACCAACAAGATCTGTGTGCGAAAGCAATTGAACACTGTTCAAAGAGCTTTCGCACAGAAAGTATGCAGAGCCTACCGCACAGTCTCTCTGAACGCCGCCCTGACACTGGCTGGGATACTCCCACTCGATATTCGTATAAGAGAGGCCGCATCTCTCTACGAAGCTAAGAGGGGAGTGCCCCAACTAGTGCTAGGAGACAGAGAAGTGGAAAAGCCGCAGCCCTACACCACTAAGCCACATCCGGCGAGACATCTTGACTTGCAGTTCAAAAAATTAACATGCCAGGAGGACATAGTGAACTATGTGAACAGTGCAATACAAATCTACACCGACGGAAGCAGAATTGACGGCAAGGTTGGAGCCTCATTATCGGTATGGAATAATCAAGTCGAAACCAAAGCCATCAAACTCAAGCTGTCACCATACTGCACTGTATACCAAGCAGAACTGCTCGCAATATGTCGAGCCACAAAAGTGGCACTGGAAGGGAAGGAGGCAAGCTACGCGGTTATAAGCGATTCAAGATCAGCCCTCCAAACAGTCACCAACAACGACTCCCTGCATCCCCTGGCTACCGAAACGAGAAGGAACATCAGTAGCACCAAACTCCAGGGCAGGAGTATATCACTGTTCTGGATCAAAGCTCATGTAGGAATAACCGGGAATGAGAGAGCCGATTGCTTGGCAAAGGAAGCTGCACTCCACACTAAAATCAAACCACACTACGACAACAGCCCGCTTTCATTCGTCAAGCGACAGATCCGAATGGACTCGCTTGACGAATGGAACAACAGATACCGTACGGGTGAGACTGCGTCGGTCACAAAAATGTTTTTCCCAGACATTAAAAAAGCCTACCCGATAATAAAAACTTTAACGGTGGAAAAGACACTCACCCAGGTACTCACGGGGCACGGTGGATTCTCAGCGTACCTGAACCGGTTCAGGTGCAAGGGGAGTCCATCGTGCATCTGTGAACCTAGTGCAAATGAGTCCATCGAACACGTATTGTTTGAATGCCCAGTGTACTGTAAACAAAGATATGAAGTAGAAGTCGTTTTAGATTCAGTAATAAAACCTGAAAACATTCACACAATGTTGGTAGACAAAACAAAATGCAAGATATTACTAGAATATTGTACAAAGATAGCAAGAACAGTAATAAATAGGAATAAGGACATAACATAAGAATATGCTACACGCATATTATGATAATATGGCCAAATAGCATATTAAATTTGAAATAGTATAATTAATATATAAGAACAAACAATATCTAGAAATAAGAACCATGCAACTTGTAAAGAAACTCAACTGTAATAGAAATAAGAATTATGTAACTAGATTAGAAATTTAAAAAAATGTAATAGAAATAAGCAACATGTAACTAGAATAGAAATAAAAAACTGTAATAGAAATAAGAAATAGTAATAATAATAAAGTACCCAGTAGGGAAAATCTTCTCTAGTAAATAAAGTTAAACTGTCCTGTAATTCAATTAGCACCCAAAGTCCCTGATAATGTTAGGGGTAGCTCGCGGGCCGGGCCAGAAAGCGCCCGGACAGGATAAAAAAAAAAAAAAAAAAAAAAAAAAAAAAAAAACCTAACCTAACCTAACCTAACCTAACCTAACCTAACCTAACCTAACCTAACCTAACCTAACCTAACCTAACCTAACCTAACCTAACCTAACCTAACCTAACCTAACCTAACCTAACCTAACCTAACCTAACCTAACCTAACCTAACCTAACCTAACCTAACCTAACCTAACCTAACCTAACCTAACCTAACCTAACCTAACCTAACCTAACCTTTTTTTTTTTTTTTTGTTAACGATGAGGAAATGCGTTTACGCATTCCCTCCCGCCTCGGGGGAGGCAGGAGGGATATGTGGGACTCCCAGGCGGCAGAATGCCGCCCGTCCTACCCACTAAAACCTCACCGATGTGCCAGACTGCCGCGCATGTGAAGGGCGCCACGAGTTCGCGTGTACGCAGACCATCATGATGCCCCCCACGCGGCTCAGCCCTGTTCGGGCCTCCGCTCTTGGGTGTTAGCTACGGCCAGCTGGTGCCACGTCAGCACATGAGACGCAGCACCACCTCACGAGCACTTTAACGGACGACGGACGCCCCCGCATCCGCCGCCCCGGTGCTCAGATTCGGGACAAGGCCGCCACTGAAGTCAGCCTCGCGCCCTTGACACGGGGGACACCGCTAAGTGTCCATCCCCTTGTCCTCTTCCCTGGCCTGACTGGCCGCGGGGCGGGCTGGCTGTGTCCGGGGTGTGACCCCAGTGGCGACCCTTCCCCTCCTCTTCTTGGCCGGTGGCGCGGCACACGCTTTGCCTCCGAGTACGTGGGCGGCGGGCTTGCTCAACGCTGCGCACACTATACAGTGTGGCGCAGCGGAACACGCCTCGCGCTTATGCCCCGGCTGCCCACAGCGGAAGCAAGCATCCCCTCTGTCGACCTCTGCGGTGCACTGCTCCCGGACGTGCCCCAATTCGAGGCACCGGAAGCATCGCAGAGGAACCTAACCTAACCTAACCTAACCTAACCTAACCTAACCTAACCTAACCTAACCTAACCTAACCTAACCTAACCTAACCTAACCTAACCTAACCTAACCTTTTTTTTTTTTTTTTTTTTTTTTTTTTTTTTTTTTTTTTTTTTTTTTTTTTTTTTTTTTTTTTTTTTTTTTTTTTTTTTTTTTTTTTTTTTTTTTTTTTTTTTTTATCGATGTGGAAATGCATTTACGCATTCCGCCTGAGCTAGGGCAAGCTCAGGCGGATATGTGGGGCTCCCAGGCGGCTTAAAGAGCCGCCCGTCCTACCCACTAAAACCACACCGGTATCCCTTCTCAGCCCTGAGTGTCGGCATCACAGGCAACTCGCTCTCGCATATCATCTGTGATGCCGACGGGGCCTGAACCGCCACAGCAGTCCCCTTCTTTATGGGAGCCTTGCTCCCATCCTCCACTGGGACGGGCGCGCCGGATACTAGCGCGCCCGTCTACCTCCACGGCCTGTTGCTGGTCAGACGACGGGTTGCCCTCCCCGCCGCCCGCAGGCCACGCCCTACGGTGGTCGTAGGTCGTCCCTCAAGTGGGCCGCGCGCCGACGCCCTGGGCGTCTGCGACGGGAGGGGAGCGTAGACGTTGCTTCCCTCTCCCTCTCGGCCGTCTCCTTGGAGGCCATTACGGCCTCCGCAAAAGAGGCTACCGCCTCCCAGGCGCTCTCGCCCCCGACCATGCTTGCAAACACAGCCGGCAGCGAGAGCGCCTGCACTCCGATCGAGGCGATCAGCTCGCCTCTCGCCTCATCCCAAGCTGGGCACGCCTGCAGGGTGTGCATGGCCGTGTCCTGGGGGGCAGCGCAGTGGTGGCATCCCTCCTCTTCTTCGCGTCCGATCCGACGCAGATACCGACCGAAACAACCATGTCCGGACAGTATCTGCGTCAGTCGAAACGTGAGGGCACCATGTCGACGCTCCAACCACTCCCTGAAGACAGGCATTATGGCGGCGATGGTGTTCACTCCGGCGCTTGGGTGAGCTAGCTGCTCGCCCCACTCTTCTACTACGGCGGCTTGCGCCTCCGCCTTTTTCCTCATCAGCACCAGCAGGTCCACAGCGTGTCCCTGACTGAGCTGGTCTGTGCGCCACTGGTACAGGCGGTGCAGGGCTTTCGCCTCTAACTGCCAAGGAGGCGTTCCCGCCAGCAGTGTTGCCGCCTCAAACCCTACCGTGCGATACCCCCGGGCCACTCTTACCGCCATCGCTCTCTGAGGCCTCCTCAGGAGCGCGGCATTCTGGGCGGGTAGGGCTTCGGCCCATATCGGGGCCCCGTAAAGGGCCTGGGATCGCACGACGCCTGTGTAGAGTCGCCTGCATGAAGTGTCCGGTCCCCCCAAGTTGGGGAGAATGGACGACAATGCGGCGACTGTCCTCGTCAATTTGGGAGCGAGCGCCTCAAAGTGGGAACGGAACGTCCATCTGCTGTCCAGGAGTAACCCCAGGTATTTGAGTGTTGCTCCCACATTGATGCGCACGCCCCCTACCACAATATGCAGGTCAGCGGGCGGCTTGTTCCGCGGGCCATGGAAGGCCACCGCCTCGGTCTTATTGAGGGCCACGTTTAGGCCCAGTCTCCTTATACGCCCGACTACCAGTGCCACACCCGCTGTAGCCCGTATAGAAGCCTGGCGATAAGTCTTGCCCCTCGCGGTTACCAGGGTGTCATCGGCGTAACACGTCAGAGAGACTCCAGGAAGCAGCGAACCGCGGAGGACCCAGTCGTACGCGATGTTCCACAGGAGTGGTCCTAGGACCGACCCCTGCGGAACACCGCACCCGACATCCCTCTGGCACCACTCCGCGTGACTCGGGTACGTAATATGCCTCTCCGAGAGGTAGTTCGCTATTAGCCGTCGCAGGTAGGATGGGAACCGGTGGTAGTTCAAGGCCGCCAAGATTGCATCCCAGGGGAGGGAGTTGAACGCATTGGCGATGTCTATTGACACCGCCAATATCACCTCTCCCCGGGACACCGCTTCCTCCACTATTCCTCGCACCCTCTTCACCGCGTCAATGGTGGATCTTCCACGACGGAACCCAAACTGGTTTGGACTCAGATCCGGACCTGTTACCGTCAAGTGCTCGACGAGGCGATTGGCAATGATCCGCTCAAAGAGCTTGCCCGCCTCGTCGAGAAGGACGATCGGACGGTAGGCCGAAGGTGAGTCCGCCGGACGCCCGTCCTTCCTTAAGAGGATTAGTTTTCCAGTCTTCCAGTTGGAAGGGAAATGTCCAGTCCGTAGGCATTCATTAAGGAACGCCGTGTAACGAGGCCCCAGAGCCCCAAGGGTCGCGGCCAGAACGCGTCCAGGGACGCCGTCGGGTCCCGGGGCCACGTTTTTCTTCCTCATCTTGGTAATTGCCACCTCGAGCTCCAGCTCCGTGATCTCGGGGGCGCCTACGTCATTATCCAGGGTGTCGAGTCCAGGTGTCACATCCGGGAGAGTGCGCACTGTCCCGTCAGGAAACAGGGCACTCAATGTCACGTCCAGTGTTTGGGGCTGTAAGGTCCTAGTCAGGGGCGGGGCCCAGGGGCGGAGCTTGCCCCTGACCATCCTGTACGGGCGTCCCCAGGGGTCACTGTCCAAGATGGCCAGGAGCTCCTCCCGAGCCCTCACCTTAGCCCGTTTTATGGCCTCCTGAAGGGTCCTTTTTGCCGATCTGTAGGCCTCGTACAGCTCAGCCTCCCTCGTTGCCGAGTATTGGGTGAGCCGGCGTCTTCTCCGATGGCGGGTGTACTGGCGGCGCGCGGCTATGCAAGCCCTGCGCAACTGCGCGAGTTCGCGTGACCACCAGTACACCTGTCGTCTCCGCGACCTGTTGTTAGGCCGCATGCGTGGCATCGCCGCGTCGCAGATGGCGACCAAAGCAGAGCGTAGCCACTCTGCTTCCTGCTGGATGTTGTTGTCACGCGGCGGCGGTATCCAAGCTTGGACCTCTGCAGCTTCGAGCAAGAGCTCGTAGTCCAGGCGGCCCAGGGTCCATCGCGGATTAGGGTCAACCAAGACTGATTGTGCGGGTACGTCGGAGGTCTGAGCGGTAACGCTGAACCGGATATAGCGGTGATCCGACAGAGTCTCCGCTCCCTCGACGACGTGCCAATCGCGAACCCGACGCGCTATGCTGGGGCTGGCAAAGGAGATGTCCACTATGGACCCCCCCGCCTGCCGAACGCACGTATAGGCCATTCCCCTATTCAGGACGACCAGTCCTCTCTCAATCGCCCACTCTTCGAGTACTTCACCCCTCGCGTCGGCAGTTGGTGAGCCCCACGCTGGGGACTTTGCATTAAAGTCCCCGAGGACTATCACGGGACGGGGATGAAGACTGTCCAAGACGGCGCTGAGCTGGGCCACGAAGGCCTCGAACTCCGCCAGGTGTCGGTTTGGCGAGAAATAAATCCCGACGACCGAGATGTTGCCCACACTGGCGGCAACGTAACCGCGGCCCCTCTCGACCCTTCCGAGTATCGGGCCGCCGTTTGTCGTGTCCGTTATTATGGCCACCAGGCCGTCCAAGTCTCCCGCCCACTTAGGTGAGGGGGGGACCCAGTAAGGCTCCGCGACCACTGCCAATCCGATGGACCACTCCGCCAGGGTCTGAAACAAAAGGTCCTGGGCCCTGGCGGAATGGTTTGCGTTGGTTTGGAGTATTTGGAGCACCTGATCCATTAAGAGGTGTCCATACTTCTCTCCTTCTCTGCCGATCGCGTTGCGGGTGCCGGTGCCGGTGTGGACCGCTTCCCTTTATTCGCGGGGGCCGCCTTCTGGGTTTTGGACGGGGCTGATGAGCAGCCCTTACCGCCCGCAAGATGTTCAGCGGGCTTGCCAACCTTCGCGCACATTAGGCAGTGTGGAGTGTCGACACACTCGGTCATTTTGTGCCCTGGTTTGCCGCACCTAAAGCAGGTTTTGCTGCAGTCTACTTCGGACGTGCACTTAACACCTACATGTCCTTCCATGAGGCAGCGGTAGCACCGCATGGGTCTCGGCTTCAGTAGCCTGACTTGGGCCGTGGTCCAGCCCACGAGAAGTCGTCGACCGTCCGCCAACTTCTGGGCCGCCGCAATGGGGCAGCTCACAATTGCGGTGCCGAGCCCGTCCAACCCTGGCTTTATGGCGTTCGCCTTAATTTGTGCAACGGGGCACTCTCCTCCTTTGGCAATCGCTGACACCAACTCCTGCTGAGAGATGGAGTCGTCGAGGCCCGTTACTCGCAGGTCCGCACATCTAGTCGGCCGAGAGATCAGGCAGTCCTCTTCGGAGAACTTGGCTCGCAATTCGCCCGCCAGGGCGTCTGCCTTCTCGCCGCTAGAAGCCCCAGGCACTTCAAAGAGGCGGGCACCGGTCACCGTGACCCTGCAGCGCACGCCATCAATGCCGAGGTCATTCAGCTTGATGGTGGACCTGGCGCTATGCAAGAGCGCCGCATAGGTGACGCCGCGCTCTTCCGCCTTAGGTGCCAGGGTGAGAACCACAGCCGTCGAGCGTGGAGCCCGGAGCCTTCTCCTAGTCCTCTTCCTCTTCCGCTTTGCCTTCTTGGCGGCCTTCTTGGCGCCCACCTCCTGCCACTCCCCACCATCGGGCTTAGCGGATCCCTGAGGCTGGGCGGTAGAGGCCTCCTCCCTGTTGCTGCTAGCCTTCTCCTTTTCCTTGCCACGCTGCACGTTGCTGGCGGCTTTGGGGGCAGCTTTGGGGGCAGCCGACGTTGATGGAGTCGCTGCCGCCGCGGAAGCGGGCGCCCGCTCGGCTAGCCTTGCGGGGCGCGCTGTCCTCTCATCTGGTCGGGTTTCTGTCGCCGGTGGTGCAGGTGGCGTCCGCTTGACCACGTCAGACGCCAAGGGTGGGCGAAGAATTTTGCCCTCCAGAAACTGGACCCTCTGAAGGACCTTGCCAATCTCGTCCCTGACGACCTTTATCAGGTCTGACTCGACAGGTTTAGGGGCCGCAGCAGAGGCTGCCGGCCGACTCTCTCCTCCGATCACCATCTCCCGGATACAGTCGAGCTCCTTCTTGAGATCGCTCATCTGCCTCTTCAGGCGAGCGTTCTCTATTTGCAGACGACGAACCTCATCGCTTGCAGTCCGCGAAAATAGCTCCTCTGCCACGTCTGCGATGGAGTTAGCCGCCTGCTTCAACTCCTTCTGCTTAACTCCATTGAGGCCCTTGGAGACCCTCGACACCTCCCTGATATCCGCCAGTGACTCCGCCAGCTTCTGCTTTAAGCCTTCCATTGGCAACTCGTCGGCGTCAAGCCTCAATGAGGCGCGCGATGCCGCACGGGAGTCCCGGTCACTGGCTGCGTCATTCCCGGTCGTTTCGGCTGCCAACCTGTCTGCTTCAGCAAGCCGCTCTTCTAGCGCACTCGCCCGCTGGGCAGCCTCCATCTCCTTCTTAACTTTCCAGAGGCCGACGTGCTCACCTGTGGTAGGCGGCCTTCCTCGCTTGCGCTTGCGTGGGCCCTCGCTTTGCGTGCTCATTATGGAGTCGGCGTCAGAGTGCGCCTCCTCCCCTCCTTTTTCGGTTCCGCGGCTGCTGCTCTCTCCCACAGCCAGCCGCTCCACCACAACTATTGGGGCAGCGGACCTAGATAGGTCAACACTACCACCACCAATCAACTGTGCCAAATCGATATGTGTAGTATCCAGTCCATTATTCGCGCCATTGTTCGTCATTGTATGCGTATCCGTCGTTTTTAAATTTTCAAAATCCATATCAACCTAACCTAACCTAACCTAACCTAACCTAACCTAACCTAACCTAACCTAACCTAACCTAACCTTTTTTTTTTTTTTTTTTTTTTTACGTGGGAAAACCCTTTATGGGTCCCCTTCCGCCTCGGGGGAGACGGGAGGGGTATGTGGGAGTCCCGGCCTAGTGCCGTATACCCACTAAAAACCCACGGTGTACCATCTACCGCTTAATAAGTGGGAACGCCACGAGCTCTCTTAAAAGCATTCATCGTGACGTCCCCTACTTGCGGTCGGCCCAGCCTAAGCAGGGCCTCCTTCGCCGAGAGGAGACGACCTGGTACAACCCCAGCCGTCTCCCAGACCGCCAAAGCCGTGCAGTGAGTGACGGGCCCCCCGACCCATCACCCTGACTTCAGCTAGTGGGCAGGTAGAAGGCGTGCGAAACGCCCCCTTCTCCTTCCCACACGTCTGCGCCGGAGCGGGTTCGCCAAGGGGTCTTCCTCCCTTGCCCGCTCCGCGGCCTCCTTCTGCACCATCACGTCCTCGCAGAAGGAGACCATTGCCTGCCACGACCTGTCGCTCTCAAGCATAGACGAAACTACGCTTGGCAGCGACAGATCGTAGCCCATTGCCGCGTAGAGGGCGCGGCGCTGTGGCTCCCAGGCAGCGCAGTGCTGCAGAGTGTGCTGCGCTGAGTCCTCCAGGGCTCCACATTCGTGGCACACTTCCGAGATCTCCCTTCTCGCTACCCTGTGCAGGTACCGGCCGAAACACCCGTGTCCGGTCAGTACCTGCACCAGTCTGTACGTGAGGGAGCCCTTCTTCCTGCCAACCCACTTTTCCAGGACCGGACGAACCGCCTCTATGGACCGAAGTCCATATTCTTGGCTCGCCAGGTCCTCCTTCCAGCGCCGCATCAGGTCCTGCTGCGCCTGCCGCCTCGCGTCCCTGACCTCCTCATAGGTGGGGACCTCGCCCTCGGCTTTCCTGTCCGCCACACACCTATACACGGCGGCATAGACCCCCGCCTCTAGCTCCCACGGCGGGGTACCGGCTAGCACACAAGCCGCGCCACCAGCCACCGTACGGTACCCTCGGATCATCCTTAGGGTGACCGTGCGCTGCACCCTGCGTAGCAGTGCCTTATTATGCCTATTTATGGCATCGGCCCACACTGGCGCCCCATATAGCGCCATGCTCTTCACCACCCCCGCGTACAGGCGTCGGCAGCTAGCACCCGGCCCCCCCGTATTCGGCAGGAGCCGACCCAGCGCACCCGCTGCTCCCACCAATTTGGGCACTAGTCCGCGGAAGTGGTCTTCGAACTTCCACCGCCCATCCAGTTTGAGGCCCAGATATTTCATCTGGACCCCTACGACGATGTTGACGCCATCCACCACTATTGACGCCCCAGGGGGCGGACCGCGCCGAGGCCCATGGAACAAAAGGGCCTCAGTCTTTTCCAACGCCACCCTGAGGCCCAGCATCCGAATCCGGTCGACCACAAGAGTGGTCCCTACGGTGGCCAGCCGTTTCACCTCCCTCCACGACTCCCCCTTGGCTACGACCAAGGTGTCGTCGGCGTAACAA
This sequence comes from Drymonia ruficornis, assembly GCA_947859195.1. Taxonomy (NCBI): domain Eukaryota; kingdom Metazoa; phylum Arthropoda; class Insecta; order Lepidoptera; family Notodontidae; genus Drymonia; species Drymonia ruficornis. The sequence continues at coordinate 26,606 of OX401932.1, forward strand.
AATACGCGCATCCCTGGCAGGAGCGTGCCGCGCAACACCCAGTCATAGCCGAGGTTCCACAGAACCGGTCCCAAAACAGACCCCTGTGGAACCCCGCACCTAACCCACCTCCGGACCAACACTCCTCTCCCGTCGACGAAGGCGACCTGCCTGTCGCTGAGGTACTGCACCAGCAGCCGCTGCAGATACAGGGGCACTCCGTGAAACCGAAGCGCCGCCTGTATAACGCCAAACGGCATGCTGTTGAAGGCGTTGGCGATGTCTAATGACACCGCCAACGCCCTTTCCCCCCGACCAGTCGCCTCCGTCGTCCACGCCTTGAGGGCCGTCAGGGCGTCTATAGTGGACCGCCCAGTCCTGAACCCAAACTGGTGTTCAGAGAGGTCCGGCCCCACCTCTGTGATGTGCTGGACGAGACGGGAAGCCACTATCCTCTCCAGTGCCTTTCCCGTGTCGTCCAGCAGCACTATCGGCCTGTATGCCGAGGGGCTTTCCGGTGGACGGCCCTCTTTCTGCAGCAGGCAGAGTCGACCTTCCTTCCAGATACTCGGGAATTGCCCTGACACCAGACATTGGTCGAACAACTCCCTGAGCTCTCCCCCCATGTGCTTGAGAGCAATGGCCAGCACCTTCCCCGGCACCCCGTCTGGGCCTGGCGCGCTCCGCTTCTTCCGCAGCCGTTCCACCACCACCTCCATCTCTACGTCGGTGATGGGTGGAATGGAAGCCGACTCCACATCTAGCTCACCCGAAACAGGGGGAGGCATGTGCGGCGGGGAGTACCCTGGGCAATCCGGGAACAGTGCTCCAACCACTCTGTCCAGGAACTCAGGCTGAAGCGTTTCCGTCGTGGGGGGCGCCTGGTTGCGGAACTTATTCCGCGCCGCCCGATATGGACGCCCCCAGGGATCAGCCTCCAGCGATTCTAGCATGCTGTCCCAGCCCCTCTCTTTTGCCCTTAAGATGGCCAGCTGTAATGCCATCTTGCTCCTTCTGTAGGCCGAGTACAGCCTACTCTCCTCCGCCTGCCTGGCTTCCACGGCTTGCGGGCCTTGCTCCTCTGTGACCCGTCTGCTTCGTCTTCGGACGCGCCCATAAGCCCTCCTCGCCGCAGAGCAAGCCTCGCGGAGTTCGGCTATCTCCTGCGACCACCAGAAAACGGCTCTCTTCGGGGGGCGACGCCTTGCCCTCGGCATTGCCGCGTCACATACTGCCGTCATGGCAGAGCGGAAGCGGGCTGCCGACTCATCCAAAAAAGTGGTCTCAATCTCGAGTACCCTTGCGGGCTCTCTTGACCGTCCTTTGTTCACGTCCGATTCGAAGTGGAAGCCGTCTGCTAGCCAAATCTCATCTTTCGATCCCTCCGCGACAACCTCTAGAGCAACTTACTAGTTCTAACTTGGGTCCAATTAATAATGTGACGGCTGTACTCGCAACCTCAAATCGTCATCATTGAATAGACAAATTTTCCGTCTGAAAAATTGCTATTCTTGATGGGATTCGAACCTGTGCCATCCACCGTCACAACCCAACTAGTGTTACCACTAGACCAACTTGGTCGTCATAAAGTGGTCTCAATCTCGAGTACCCTTGCGGGCTCTCTTGACCGTCCTTGTTCACGTCCGATTCGAAGTGGAAGCCGTCTGCTAGCCAAATCTCATCTTTCGATCCCTCCGTAACAACCTCTAGAGCAACTACTAGTTCTAACTTGGGTCCAATTAATAATGTGACGGCTGTACTCGCAACCTCAAATCGACATCATTGAATAGACAAATTTTCCGTCTGAAAAATTGCTATTCTTGATGGGATTCGAACCTGTGCCATCCACCGTCACAACCCAACTAGTGTTACCACTAGACCAACTTGGTCGTCGAACCTAACCTAACCTAACCTAACCTAACCTAACCTAACCTAAGAGCGGCAATATCCTATTGCTAAGGTGGTCCCGGGCAGACAAACAGCACCAAATCCCACCAGCCGGGCAGCGTATCGCATCGCCCAGGCAAACCTCCAAAGGAACCAACTCGCCACGTCGGAATTCATGGTCGAGGCGGGAAAGAGTCGTTTTGCGATCGGTCTGCTCCAGGAGCCATACGTGGGCCGGGCCAAAAGTATGAAGAACTACAGAGGAGTGAGGATCTTCCAAAACACCAGTATAGGAGAAGGGACCGTCAAGGCGGCTATTGCCGTATTCGATCAAGACTTAGACGTGATACAGTACCCGAAACTCACCACCAACAACATCGTAGTGGTGGGAATCCAAACTGGTGCTTGGAGGATCAACACTGTCTCCTTCTACTTTGAGCCAGACCAGCCCATAGAGCCATACCTGGAGCACTTAAAGAAGATCCACAACGAAATGGGACCTTGGAGATTTGTCATGGGAGGAGACGCCAACGCAAAGAGTCCCTGGTGGGGCAGTTGCAAAGTCGACCACAGAGGAGACGACATGGCGGGCACAATTGAAGAAATGGGCCTACAGGTACTCAACCAGGGCGACACACCGACATTCGACGTAATAAGAGGGGGAAAACGATACACCAGCCACGTAGACCTCACGGCCTGCTCCGAGGACATGCTCACCCTGGTGGACGAATGGAGAGTCCACGAAGACCTGACGAACTCGGACCACAACGGCATAACTTTTAAAATAAAACTAGAAAAATCAAAAGGAATAAGCATTAAAAGATCAACCAGAATATACAACACAAAAAAGGCAAATTGGGCTCATTTTCATGAGAAAATGGAACAATTGAAAGCTGAACACAAAATTAGTAAACAACAAATAAACCAAATCAACAACATAAATATATTAGATAAGTTCATAGAACAATACACACAGATAATCACATTAGCATGCAACAAAACAGTACCAAAAGTTAATAACAAACAAAAACTTACCATGCCGTGGTGGACCGAGGAGCTCGCCGAAATGAAAAAAGACGTCGCCACCAGGAAGCGCAGGATCCGATGTGCAGCACAAACCCGAAGAGCAGCCGTCGTCGCCGAGTACCTGGAAGCAAAAGAAACATATGAAAGAGAAGCAAAAAGAGCACAAGTGGAGAGTTGGAAACAGTTTTGTGGGAAACAGGATAGGGAAGGACTCTGGGAAGGAATATATAGGGTAATAGGAAAAACCAAGAAAAGACAGGAAGACCTACCTTTGGTAAAGGACGGGAGACAATTGGACCAGAAGGAATCAGCGGGTATCCTCGCTGACGCCTTCTACCCCGAGGACACAGAAGCGGGAGAGGGCCCTCATCATAGGCATATAAGAGATCTAGCCAGCAGAGTGAACATACCGACCCACGGGGAGACCCACGATCCGGAGTTCACCATGGGAGAGCTCCTGGCCTCAATCAAAAGCTTCAACCCGAAGAAGGCCCCTGGGGTGGATGGACTCACCGCGGATATCTGCCAACAAGTCATATCAAAGGATCCGGAACTTCATCTGGCTGTGATGAACAAATGCTACCAAATGAACCATTTCCCGACCATTTGGAAGGAAGCGATAGTGGTGGTCCTGCCAAAACCCGGCAAGGACGATTATAGCAACCCAAAGTCCTATAGACCGATAGGCCTGTTACCGGTGCTTGGTAAAGTCTTGGAGAAGATGATAATAGGAAGGATGAAATGGCACCTAATCCCGAACATGAGCACACGCCAGTACGGGTTCATGCCACAGAAAAGCACCGAGGACTCTCTCTATGATCTAATGAAACACATCCACCAAAATCTGGACAAAAAACTACTAACAACTGTCGTTTCGTTAGACATAGAGGGAGCCTTCGACAGCGCATGGTGGCCAGCTTTAAGAGTCCGACTGGCGGAGGAAAAATGTCCTGTAAACATAAGGAGAGTGATGGACAGCTATCTCACCAACCGCAAGGTACGAGTGAGATATGCTGGACAGGAACACGAGAAAAATACGACAAAAGGCTGTGTTCAGGGATCCATCGGAGGACCAATCCTGTGGAATCTTCTCCTCGACCCATTACTTAAAGCACTGGAACGAAAGGGTCACTATTGTCAGGCCTTTGCCGACGACGTCGTCCTGGTGTTCGCCGGTGAAACGGCGCTGGAGGTGCAAAGACAGGCCAATGCCGCTCTCGCCTATGTTCGGGGCTGGGGTGTCGAAAATAAGCTTAGATTCGCACCGCATAAAACGAAGGCCATGGTGATAACGAGGAAGTTAAAATTCGACACGCCGGCCCTTCGCATGGGCGGGATCGACATAGACATGTCCGACGAGATCAAGATCCTTGGGCTCATTATCGACAACAAGCTGACCTTTAACCAACATGTCGCCACGATCTGCAAGAAGGCAGCAAACATTTATAAACAATTGTCAAGCGCCGCCAAGGTCAGTTGGGGTCTACACCCCGAAATAATACGCACCATATACACGGCGGCCGTGGAGCCGGTCATATGCTATGCGGCCAGCGCCTGGGCACCGGCAACCAGGAAAATTGGCACCCAAAAGACGCTCAATGCTGTGCAACGGGGGTTCGCACAGAAGCTCTGCCGGGCCTACCGAACGGTCTCGCTCAACGCCGCCCTAGTGCTGGCTGGGATACTCCCACTTGACATTCGCATAAGAGAAGCTGCGTCTCTCTACGAGGCCAAGAAGGGGGTGCCTCAGCCGGTACTAGGCGATAGAGAGGTAGAAACACCGCAAGCATATACCACCAGACCACACCCAGCAAAGCATTTGGGCCTGCAGTTCCTGTGCCTAACAAACCCGCAGGACATAGCGGACTATGTAAACAGTGCAGTACATATATACACAGACGGAAGCAAGATAGAGGATAAAGTCGGAGCCTCACTATCCGTATGGAATAGTGAGACCGAAACCAAAACCATCAAACTTAAGCTATCGAATTACTGCACTGTTTACCAAGCTGAACTGCTGGCTATATGCCAGGCAACAAAATTGGCACTGGAAAGGAAGGAACACAGCTTTGCGATAATTAGCGACTCTAGATCCGCTCTCCAAACAGTCGCTAACGACTGCTCTCCACACCCACTGGCTGCCGAAGCAAGGAAAAACATATTTTTTGCAAAACACCAAGACAAGAACATATCGCTGTACTGGATTAAAGCTCACGCGGGAATGGAAGGTAACGAAAGGGCCGACCAACTAGCCAAAAACGCAGCACTACACACAAAGACAAAACCACACTATGACAAAAGTCCGATTTCATTCATCAAGCGACAGATCCGGAAGGACTCGCTTGATGAATGGAATCGGAGATACAAAGCAGGGGGAGTCGCTGCGATTACCAAACTATTTTTCCCAGACATATTAAAGGCATATAAAATCGTAAGAAAACTGACTGTCGACACTGTGCTCACCCAAGTGTTGACAGGACACGGTGGGTTCTCAGAATACTTGCATCGTTTCAAGTGTAAAGAGAACCCATCGTGTCCTTGTGATCCTGAAAAGACCGAATCTGTGCCACACGTAATATTAGAGTGCCCCATATATGCCAAAACAAGATTTGACTTAAGCAATGAAATAGACGATGAATTAAAACTAGAAAATCTATGCACGCTTATGATGGATGACAGAAACAGACAGAAACTTCTTTCTTTTTGTAAAAAAGTAGCAACGACAATAATAAATAGGAACAAGACAAACATTGCTTAATATATATATTGAGTATATATAAACAAGCATAAGAGAAACAATGTATTAAAAATAAGAAGTATAACAAAATGTAAAGAAATAAATGTGAAATAGAACAAATAAATAAACATAATCAAGCACCTAGTATATAGTCATAGATAAAATGAAATAAAACGTGTATTAAAAATAAGCAACTAAAATAAGATAGAATAGCACAAACGTGTAACCCTAGAATTAAAATATGTATTAGAAATAGATAACTTTAAGATAGAGCATATTGTACAAATAAAGCACCCTGGTCCAAAATCCCAATTAGACAAATAAGGACTCTGATCATGTTAGAGGATTAGCTCGCGGGCCGGGCCTAAAAGCGCCCGGACAGGAAAAAAAAAAAAAAAAAAAAAAAAAAAAAAAAAAAAAAAAAAAAAAAAAAAAAAAAACCTAACCTAACCTAACCTAACCTAACCTAACCTAACCTTTTTTTTTTTTTTTTTTTTTTTTTTTGTTAACGATGAGGAAATGCGTTTACGCATTCCCTCCCGCCTCGGGGGAGGCAGGAGGGATATGTGGGACTCCCAGGCGGCAGAATGCCGCCCGTCCTACCCACTAAAACCTCACCGATGTGCCAGACTGCCGCGCATGTGAAGGGCGCCACGAGTTCGCGTGTACGCAGACCATCATGATGCCCCCCACGCGGCTCAGCCCTGTTCGGGCCTCCGCTCTTGGGTGTTAGCTACACCCAATCCGGCCAGCTGGTGCCACGTCAGCACATGAGACGCAGCACCACCTCACGAGCACTTTAACGGACGACGGACGCCCCCGCATCCGCCGCCCCGGTGCTCAGATTCGGGACAAGGCCGCCACTGAAGTCAGCCTCGCGCCCTTGACACGGGGGACACCGCTAAGTGTCCATCCCCTTGTCCTCTTCCCTGGCCTGACTGGCCGCGGGGCGGGCTGGCTGTGTCCGGGGTGTGACCCCAGTGGCGACCCTTCCCCTCCTCTTCTTGGCCGGTGGCGCGGCACACGCTTTGCCTCCGAGTACGTGGGCGGCGGGCTTGCTCAACGCTGCGCACACTATACAGTGTGGCGCAGCGGAACACGCCTCGCGCTTATGCCCCGGCTGCCCACAGCGGAAGCAAGCATCCCCTCTGTCGACCTCTGCGGTGCACTGCTCCCGGACGTGCCCCAATTCGAGGCACCGGAAGCATCGCAGAGGTCGCCGCTCCAACAATTTGGCCCTGGCCGTCGACCACCCGATAAGGAGGCGGGCGGCCCCGGCCACCTTGCTGGCAGCCCTGATGGGGCAGTTCACCACCACGGTGCCCAGCCCCGACTTGTCCACGCGGATCACCCCGACCCGTATGGAGGAGGACGGACAGTCACCAGTCTTGGCAACTGCCGCCTCGACGTCTTTGGCGACGATGGAGTCGTCCAGGCCCGAGATGCGCAAATCTGCGCATTTCTCCGGCCTGGAGACTCGAACGACATCCTTGCCGAGGGCCTCCTGCAACTTCGCAGCCAACAAGTTGGCCTTGTCGCCGCTATCAGCCCCCGGCACCACAATAATCCGCGCACCAGTCACGGCCGTCCTGGTAGAGAGGGACAGGATTCCCAACTGCCCGGGGTCAACGGAATCCTTGGCCTTCTGCAATACTTCCTTGTATGTGACCCCCCGGTCTAAGGCGCCAGGCTGAAGTTTTAACACGACAGCCGACGCGCGGGGGGGTTTCAGCTTCTGCTTCCGCGGCGGCCTAGCTGCTTGGGCAGCTTTGGCAGCTTGGGCAGCTGGGGCTGGACCAGCACCAGACTTGGCTTTACGCCTCGTCACCTTGGTCCATCCCTCTGTGGGCCTTTCTCCAGATGGAGCAGATGAAGCTGGATTAGCCGGGGTATCCTTCTTCTTCTTCTTCTTCTTGTTTTTGGCCTTCGACCCCTCCCTAGTGGGAGGAGGAGGCCTAGTCTCGTCCGGGGTGGGCAACTCAGCCTCCGGGCTCTCCATCGGCGCCTCCTGCGGAGCAGCAGCCGAAGGGGCCCTTGAGGTTGAGGCCAGGGGCGGGCGGACGGGCTTCTCCGGCAGAAGCCTATCCTCCAACGCCTCAAAGCGGGCGTTCACCATCCCGCCCACCGCCTCGATAATGGAGCGTTTCAGCGTCTCCAGCTCATTCAGAGCACTTGGAGACGGTTGGGCAGGTGGGACGTTCGAGTCTCGGGTCCGCCGCAAGTCGGCCCGCAACGCGGTCAGCTCGCCGCGGAGCTCCTCCACTTCCTCCTTCAGACGGACGTTAGCTGCTGCCAACTTCCGTGTCTCCGCCGAAGACGAGCTCCGACTCAACTCCTCCACAGCTTCCTTAATCGCCTCGGTCGATTCCTTAAGGATCTTAATATAAGTCCCCTTAAGGTGACCCGACTTTGTGGCGACTTCGGTTATGAGGCTGGCCTGCCGGAGCACCTGCTCCCTGAGGTCAACTGCTGTGGGCGTCCCGCTCGCAGCTGGGAGTGAAAGCCGCAGACGGCGCGCATCTCGCGCAGCCTTCTCCAGCTCACACTCAACCAGCCGCTCCCGCTCCTTTTGTTGTAGGGCGATAAACTCCGCCTTAGCTTGGGCCACGCCGACGCGTTCGCCCGTCGTCGGAGGCCGTCCTCTGCCTTTGGGGGCGGTCTCGGTGCTCTTCAGTACGACAGAGCTCACCTTGCTCCTGTCGTCCGAGCGCGACCGATCCCTATCGCCAGACTTTATAAAGCGACCCTGTGCGTCCCTCACCGGGGCTCGCCCTCGGGTGCTCGGCCCAGTCTTGGACGCCTTCAAAGCCGGGGTAGTCTTCCCGTCCTCACTCCCTCCTGACTCGTCAGCGTTGTCAACGTCTTTGGCCCGCTTGCGGCCGGCCTTCCTTTTCTTCGGTCTCGAGGGTGTGGAGCCGATGGCGACACGCGCCATACACTCCACACTCTCAGATCTTGTCAAGACCACCTGCGCGTCTTGCCACTGGTCTGTCTTGATTGCAGCCGCAGACCTTCTCGAGTCAGCACGCGCCGCACCCGTCCTATCATCCAATCCCGAGGGCGCGGGGTCGATGGCGAGATTACTCTCCTCCTCCGACCCCACACTCCGAGCTCTTGCATAATAGTAGTCTTCCAGCCTTTTCTTTAACCGCTTTCTGGTCATCTCCCATTCACTATCTGGAGACCCCGGCTCCTCATTCACCAACCTTTCCCAATCAACAACCCATTTAGGGCGGTCATCCACTTCGCATGCAGGGGCAGACTCCCTATCATCCGCTCGCCCTGCTCCATTTAACTCAACCAAATCAGTGTGCTGTTCCGGTCCGTTATCATCGCCAATGTCATCATGTTTTGATTTGTCCGTCGTAAATTTAAGTTTCATTGCCATCTTGTTCCCACGAGTATGGGAGATCAATTCGTCGATCAGGCCAGAGATCCCTTTAACCTGACAACCCTATTACACCCGGGGGGCGGGAGGTACCCGGGGGGGGTCGCTAGGACAGGTTTATCGGCACCTGCCGCTCTTGCGAGCATCCAGCGTCACGGACCGCAACGCTGAAGTTCCCGGATTTTTTAAAGAGGTTTACTCCTCGCGACCCAGCCGGTAAAGGCCAGGCCCTCGGTTCCACCCTGGGGTGGAGTTACGAGACCGCCCGGAGTCGGCAAAGCCGAGTGCACTTGGCAGACACACCGCGCGGATCACACCGCCGCCTTTCGGCAGCTTCCTTCCATACCGCAATCCCGCTCCCATCCATCACCTTTGCCCAAAACATACATCACCACACATCCATCACCTTCACCCCCCCTTACCCTCCCCGCCACTCATGCCGCCCTACAGTCCTCTCTGAAAACAGAGAGGTACCGAGAGCAACACTCGTGGCCCCCGTCGCCGGACTGCCCGCGACCCCCTCCGAAAGCCGGAAAGAGCCAGAAGCAGTCAAAACGCGACTCCCCATGTCGGACTATCCGCCATCGTCGACCATCTCCCCAGGGAAACTGGAGAGATGGTCGGCGATGCCCAGGGTGCACCACGAGGAGGTTGTCCGACCTAGCACCCCAACCTAACCTAACCTAACCTAACCTAACCTAACCTAACCTTTTTTTTTTTTTTTTTTTTTTTTTAAGTGGGGAAATCCTCATGGATCCCCTTCCGCCTCGGGGGAAGCGGAAGGGGTATGCCGGACTCTTACCGGCTAAAACCACCACTCTGTACCCTCTCTGTCGCAAGTGTCGGGGACGCAGGATCTTCGTCTACTGCGCCCACAACGCGACTCAGCCCTTTCAGGCCTCCGCCTGGCCGAACTCGGCCTTGGTGCTGTGTTGGTACAGACAACACAGCACACCACACGAGCCCCCCTTCTGAAGGGCGGCAGACACCCCCGTATCCGCCGCCTGGGGACTCAAAGTCGGGTAGGCCGCCACCGAAGCCAGCCACGCGCCCTGGACTCAGTAAACACCTAGGTGTCGACCCCGTCGCCACTCACCCCAGCCTGACTGGCCGCGGGGCGGGCTGACTCCGTCCGGGCCCTGGCTCCAGTGGCAGCCTTGCCCTTCCTCTTTCTCGCCGATTTGGCGGGAACGCAGGCCTTGCTTCCGAGGACGTGAGCGGCGGGTTGGCTCAACGCTGCGCACACTATGCAGTGTGGCGCAGCGGAGCACCCAGCGCGCTTATGGCCGAGTTGGCCACAACGGAAACAGGCACCACTCCTGTCGGCCTCCGCGGAGCACCGCTCCCGGACGTGCCCCACCTCGAGGCACCGGAAGCATCGCAGAGGCCGAGGGTCCAAGACTTTGGCCCTGGCGGACGACCAGCCAACAACGAGGCGGTCAGCCCCAACTACCCTCCTGGCAGCTACAACCGGACAACTCACCAGGACAGTCCCCATACCGGACCTGTCCCGGCGCATTGCCCCAACCCTTACAGAGGCGGGCGGGCATCCGCCGACTTTGGCGATTGCCCCCTCCACATGCTTAGCGACGATGGAGTCATCCAGGTCCGAGATGCGCATTTCCACGCACTTCTCCGGCCTGGAGACTCGCACGTCCTTATCGCCGAGGACCTCCCGCAGCTTCGCGGCCAACAAGTTGGCTTTGTCGCCGCTTTCGGCCCCCGCCACCTCGAGGATTCGAGCACCGGTTATAGCCGGTCTGAATCTGACGGCCGGAATCCCAAGACTCTCGATGTCAATGGACTCAACGGCCGTCTCTAACACGTCCGAGTATGTGACCCCCCGGGCTAGAGCGTCGGGCTGCAGCTTCAGCACTACAGCCGACGAGCGGGGGGGTTTCAACTTCCCTACGTTCCGCTGCTGCTTCGGCTTCGGGACCTGGGCAGTCTGTGCGGGGCCATTGGTGGACTTGGCCTTGCGCCTTGTCACCGTAGTCCAGCCCTCAGTGGGCCTTCCTCCGGGTGCAGTTGGTGGGGGGGCGGAACCCGCCGGAGCGGCACGCCTCCTCCTACGACGCTTCCTCTTCCTTTTGGCCTTCGACTCCTCTCGCAGAGCGGGAGAAGGAGGCCTAGTCTCAGCCGGTATGACCACCTCAACTTCCGGGCTCTCCCTCGGAGCCTCCTGCGGAGCAGCAACCGAAGGGGCCCTTGAAGTAGAGGCCAAGGATGGGCGGAGGCGCTTCTCCGGCAGAAGCCTGTCCTCCAGCGCCTCGAAACGGGCGCTTACCATCCCCCCAACCGCCTCAATTATAGAGCGCTGCAGCGACTCTGGCTCAAACGGAGCACTTTGAGGGGATGGGGGGACCGCAACGCCCGCGGTTCGCGACCGCTGCAATTCGGCCCGTAGCGCGGCCACCTCGCCACGCAGATCCTCCACTTCGTCCTGCAGGCGGATATTCGCCCCGGCCAGCCTCCTCGTCTCGAGTGAGACCGAAGACCGGCTTAGAACCTCCACCGCTTCCTGGATCGCCGTGGCTGAATCCTTAAGGATCTTTTGGTAAGTCCCCTTAAGGTGCCCACTTCTGACGGCGACCTGGACGATGAGCTCAACATGCCGGAGCACGTCCTTCCGGAGATCGGACGCGGTAGGCCCCACGTCCACGTCTGCTGGGAGCTCAGGCCGCAGGAGGTGCGCCTCTCGCGCAGCCTCCGCCACCTCCTTCTCTGCCTGCAGCTCCTTCTCTCTGCGCTCCTCGGGGCGCAGCGCAACCTTGGCTTTCTTCGGAGCCGGCCCTCCTTTAGTAGGGAGGGTGATCCTCAGGGTGGTCGAGTTCCCGTCACTCGTGCCACCCGAGAGCGACCAATCTTTTGCCTGGGACTTCTTCCCAGAGGCCTTTTTAGCCTTTTGAGATTGGCCCTCCTTGTTTCTTTGCTCCGACCGATCTTCGTCGGAGCTCACGTCATCCACTTTCGGCTGAGCAGGGTTTGGGGGATTGGCTATCAAGCCCTCCAAAAGTCGTCTACGCGACCTCGTGATTGTGGAGCCGTCGGTGTCAAACGCCCACGAGTCCACACTCCCGCACCTCTCCAGCACCACTCTCGCAGCCTTAAGCCGCTCGTCGAATTTTGTAGCAGAGGCGGACCTCATCAGGTCTCCGCGCTCCGCACCAGTCGTCTTATCCAATTCGCTAAGAAGTAAATCAGGTCCTTGTTCAGTGCCAGGGTCAATCGTGTTAAGGGTTTCCGTCGAAAGATTAAAACATGCCATACTGTACCCACGAGAATGGGAGAACTAAAAGTCGGTCAGGCCAGAGATCCCATGACCCGACAACCCTACTTACGCCCGGGGGACGGGAGGTACCCGGGGGGGGTCGCTAAGACAGGTTTTGTCGCTACCTGCCGCTCTTTCGAGCATCCAACGCCACGGACCGCAACGTCGAAATCCCCGGATTTTTTATTGAGGTTTACTCCTCGCGACCCAGCCGGTAAAGGCCAGGCCCTCGGTTCCACCCTGGGGTGGAGTAACGAGACCGCCCGGAGTCGGCTAAGCCGAGTGCACTTGGCAGACACACCGCGCGGATCACACCGCCGCCTTTCGGCAGCTTCCTTGCATACCTCCATCCCGCTTCCATCCATCACCTTTGCCCAACATACATCACCACAACATGCATCAACACACATCCGTCGCCTTTACCCCCCCAGTCGCCGGACTGCTCCCGACCCCCTCCGAAAGCCGGAGAGTGCCAGAAGCAGACAAAACGCGACGCCCCGTGCCGGACTATTCGCCATCGTCGACCATCTCCCCAGGGAAACTGGAGAGATGGTCGGCGATGCCCAGGGTGCACCACGAGGAGGTTGTCCGACCTAGCACCCCAACCTAACCTAACCTAACCTAACCTAACCTAACCTAACCTAACCTAACCTAACCTAACCTAACCTAACCTAACCTAACCTAACCTAACCGAGTCGCATTCCAGCTCTCACAGCGCACGGATCGGTTTTTGAGTCGCTCCGCACACTAAAACCGTGAAAAATAGTAAAAGTGCTCAAAAATTTGTGAAAAGTGGATATATCGGCAGCGCGTGGAGAGACCTTTCCAACGATAGTCTTTTCGTGGTGATCGAGCTCCCAGGAGAGGAGTTCTCCCACGAGAAGCAATCTTGGAAAAGGTTTATTGACCATATCTCCGTCAAACGATCTGTGACAATACTTTTTTGAAGTGCAGTTCTGTGCCCCCGACCATCCTCTATAACGGGATACTATTGTATGGATTTTAAGGTCTGTATCCACTGAGGTAAAACACTTTTAGTGTCAACGGTGTACCGGTGGAACCGGACAAAACTAGTTCGCGGAGCCTGGACACTACCACGGCTAGGAAGCCCTTCCTCAGTGCTCCCCAAAACTGTAAAAAGATCTCGTGTAGTGCCAGGAACGACGGTGTAATCACCAGAAAAACAACATTTCTAACAACTTTTATGACAGTTTTTTTCTTTGGAGTGAAATAACTTTTTAACCAGATCAGTGACACAACCCCCTTTTAGTGCTATCCTATAGGGGAGTGACCGCTCTACAGGCCCCAACCAAGAATTCAATTGTAGGTATAACACCCACTCAGCAGTGCTCCATTTGCGGTCGAATTTTGGGTTTTTAAAAGTGTCCCCCCCTTTTGTGACTGAAATAGGACCCACACCCCCCCACAATTATAAATGGTACATGGAGTAGTGTACCAGCTATAATACAAGCTAGCATCCACAATTTTCCCGAGCAGGATCTCAAAGCGCCAGCCAAATAACAAAGTTCATTTTACCAACTTAACCGCAAAATAAGACCTCATAACGTGGTAAAAATTACGTAAGTTGGAAAGTGACTTTGTTATTTCGGCCTATCATTAAGATCTTTTGGGTGGTGTCTGAGGAGGACCCCCCAAAACCACTTCCTGCGGGGTGAGACCGGTTTTATTGTGAACAGTTTCGGAGATATAAGACTCTAAAATCCCGAAAAATAGCAAACAACTAACACCATCTAGCAATCAGTGGGGAAACTAGTCCTAGTCCTAGAACGACATCTGACTGTGCCTGTGCCACCAAGACGGCGCCCATCTTTACTGTTGACCCCGCTTCTTTTTGAGAGCGTGTATGTGGTCGCGGTAAGAAGGTGGCGCCCCTGACGACAGCGTACGTCAACAAGGACACACAAAGAAATTCATCCCCAGTGTGTACGTGCGCATCACCGCCGACCCGCCTCTCACCCTTTGAGAGTGTGTGTGGTGCGGAAAGAACGCAGCGCCCCCTGACGACGGAGAGCGACAACTAGACGTAAGGTATTTTAAGGTAAATTAAGTTTTAATTTAAGGTTCATATTTATTTTACGTTTATGGTTCCAACCTAAACGCTGCTTTTACCGCCATCTAGCGGAAAGTGTAAGCAAATAGCCTAATTAAAAACCTGTACTTTCAACGAAAATACGAAACAAAACTATACATAAGATAGATTAAGACAGTGCCTATCTAATGCACTTATATTGTGACCTTGTTTTTGGCAGGAACCGAAAAACTTTTTCACCCTAAAATTAAATTATAAGTACCACTACTTGACACGGCGGCGCCACTGGTACGATTAAGCTATTTTCCGCTACTCGACATAGGTTTAATATATTACCTGCTCGGCATAAATATAGTGTCGCCACTTGACCACAGGTGTCGCCACCTGTACAATAATAAAAATAAAGACAGAGCCATAAATTAATAAACAAACAAATACTTACCCTGCTTACCTTTCATCCTGCGTGGCTCTGCTCTTCGCTTTTCCCAGCGCGAAGAACCTGGAAAAGGAAAAGAAAAGATATTTACACATTTATTTACATTTTACATAATTTACACTTTTACAATTTACACCTAACAAGACTTTTACGGTCCTGTTAATTTTATTAATCACCGCGAACCCCAACGATATGGCAGCAATGGAACGCACCCCCCCTCCCACCAAGAAGTCACCGGGGAAGACAGACCAGGCCGGCCCTGGACACAATAAAACATTCACCGCTCGGACGAGGACGAGTACAGGAAAACCGGAGGCCGAAAAGAGCGCCACCCAGCTTCACCCTCCGACCTCGAGTCCAGCACCCAAGCCTACGCGAGTTGCTGAGGCCAAAGCTTGCCTGAGCAAGGCAAAGCTTCACCTCAGCAGCTCGCGTAACACAAAAACCGAAATAAAAACCGCGGTAACAGAGGCTCTTGACAGGCTTTTCGCCCTGGTAAAGGAAGCGGAGCAGGACAGGAAAGAAGGAGGAAGGGTAGGGGGAAATCAGACCGCGCCAAACAAAACAGAAAAGGGAAAGGAAATACGAACAGAAGAAGACGAACAGTGGAGAGAAAAATTGGAGGAGAATAGTGCATTGCTAAAAGAGAACGCGAAGCTGCTAAAAGAAGCAATGAAGAGGCCAAAACCCCAAGAATGGGAGGCAGCGAACCACAAAGAAGTTATGGCAGAAGTGGTAGATATAGGCATGAAAACACGCGAAATAGAAAGAGCCATTGATGCAATAACTAAACTCCCCACATATGCAGAGGCCCCGAAAGTAAACGAGATGGAATCCTCCCAGCTGCTCTCCACACTGGCCGAGCAAACACGGCTAGTGCAGGAAAGCCATGAAAAACTGGGAGAAATCCAGACCGCAATTGAAGCTCTGGACAGGAAAACCTACGCGGGCGCAGTGGCGGGGAGTAGCGGGAAGAAGTCCCCAGAACAGACCGCCCTGCACTCGGTACTAGTAGCATCAAAAGATGAGATGGAAACGGGAGAAGATGTTCTGGAGAAGATACGGAAAGCTGTAGATGCAAAAGAAGGTTGGGTACAAGTTGAGAGAGTGAGGAAGGCAAAAGATAGAAAAATCGTAATGGGATGCAGGACACAGGAAGAGAGGACAAAAATAAAACAGCGATTAGAAGCAGTGGGAGAAAACCTCGTCGTCGAGGAGGTGAAAAACAAGGATCCACTTTTGATCCTGAGAGACGTGTTAGCAGTGCACAGTGACGAGGAAGTCCTGAAAGCTTTCAGGAACCAAAACAGGAATGTTTTTCGCAACCTCGGCGACGGGGAGGAAAGGATGGTGGTCAAGTACCGAAGGAAGGCCCGAAACCCACTAAACAAGCACATCATCCTCTGCGTCTCCCCCTCCATCTGGCAGAGAGCAGTGGAGAAACAGGAAATAAAAATAGATCTCCAAACGATCTACGTGGAAGATCAGACGCCTCTGGTGCAGTGCACGCGATGCCTGGGGTACGGGCATGGAAAGCGATTCTGTAAAGAGGAGGCGGACCTTTGCAGCCACTGCGGAGGTCCGCATCTCAGACCAGATTGCCCGGAAAGGCTAGTGGGTGAGGCGCCAGTCTGCAAAAATTGCGTAAGAGCCAAGAAAGAGAACACAGCGCACAATGCTTTTAATGCCGACTGCCCAATCCGCAGGAAATGGGACCAATTGGCTAGGGCAACAGTAGCTTACTGCTAAGGTGGCTCCAGGCAACACTGTGCAAAAAACTAACCACACCAAGCAACACGTAACGCAACACATAACACAACACATACTCATAACACACACACTAACACACAACATAACAACACACAAATTGATACACCACAGGAAAACAAATATGGAACAACTTCGTGGGAAGTTGCTCCAAATTTGGCAGGGTAATAAACTAAGTACACAAACATCAACACACATAGCACACAACAAAAATCGGACATACACAAAAACAGCAGCCACTATACCAGCCAGCAGGAACAAAACATTGTACAGTAAAAACAGAAACCACAATAAAAAAGTTAAAATTGTATACCAAATTATGATAACAATATATAGTGAATATATAGATGGATATCATAGACAAAAGATATAAAATAGAACACAAGAAACAAGCAAAATGCACAATGTACCATTGTTAAGAAACTTGAAACAAAAGCTGTAAGTAAACGCAAAATATACATTAAGCACATACGCAACTACGCAATCTAATAAGAAATAGAATAAGAGATCATTAGTTAGAAATAACGTTGTAACCCATTTTTATAGATATATATTAAACACATACATAAGAAAATTTATAAAAGTTAAAGTAGAAAATAAGATACCATGTAATAAAATAGAAATATAATTTAGTAAATAAGCAAAAATATGTTTTAGATTAAACTGTAAACTATGACAAGAACAATAAAGAACCACGTAGGAAGTTTGAGAACAATAAAAAAAAAAATAACAACTAGAACCTGCACGAAATATCCCACATAGGAAAAGTCCCTGATTATGTTAGGGGTAGCTCGCGGGCCGGGCCACAAAGCGCCCGGACAGGAAAAAAAAAAAAAAAAAAAAAAAAAAAAAAAACCTAACCTAACCTAACCTAACCTAACCTAACCTAAATAATATCCACAAATCTATTAGAGATAAAGCCGAAAACGATGATACTGACCAGCCGGCAGCGCCCGCGGATCCTCCATTTACAATGGCAGAACTGGAGCGGACACTAGCTAGTTTCCACCCAAAAAAGGCTCCAGGACCGGACGGTTTCACGGCTGACATCTGTCAAAAAGCCATAGGTGCGACCTGTCCTGTCTTCCTCGAAATCGTAAACAAATGCTTAGCATTGGCCTGCTTTCCAACCGCCTGGAAGGAGGCTGCTGTTGTGGTGCTGAGGAAACCAGGGCGAGCGGATTATTGCGGACCAAAGTCATATCGACCCATCGGGCTGCTGTCGATCCTGGGTAAAATCCTCGAAAAACTAATGATCAGACGAGTCAGATGGCACACATTACCCAGGACCAACGCCAGACAGTACGGCTTTGTTCCGCAACGCTCCACTGAAGACGCCCTATACGACCTCATGCAGCACATCAGGAGCAACCTCCAGGCAAAGAAAATCTCCATGATGGTATCTCTCGACATCGAAGGTGCGTTCGACAACGCATGGTGGCCGGCGATCAAGTGCCAACTACAGAATAAGAAATGTCCAATAAACCTCAGGAAACTGATAGAAAGTTACTTTGAGGACCGAAAAGTAGTTGTGCACTACGCCGGAAAGACCCACACAAGAACGCCAGAGAAAGGATGCGTACAGGGCTCGATTAGCGGTCCTACATTGTGGAACCTCTTGCTGGATCCTCTATTAGAGGATCTCGAGCAAAGAGGAATACATTGCCAGGCATTCGCGGACGATGTCGTTCTGATTTTCTCTGGGCACTCCGGATCGACCATAGCGCAACAAGCAAACCGAATCCTCGCACGTGTGCACGAGTGGGGTGTCGAAAATAAACTAAAATTCGCAGCCCACAAAACCAACGCAATGTTGATAACCAACAAATTGAAATTCGACACCCCCCGCGTGCACATGGCCGGGGAAACGATTAGCATTGTCGACGAGATAAAACTGCTAGGCCTTACGATAGACAAGAAGTTGACATATAACACCCACGTGTCGAACGTCTGTCGTAAGGTCACAAACATATACAAGCAGCTCGCAAAAACCGCGAAAATCGAATGGGGACTCAGCCCCGAGACAATCAGGACAATCTACACCGCGGTAGTTGAACCGGTGGCCCTGTACGCGTCTAGTGTGTGGGCCCACGCCTCCGAAAAAGTGGGAGTGCAGAAGCAGCTGAACGCCGTTCAGCGAGGATTCGCGCAGAAAATCTGCAAATCCTATCGAACGGTGTCGTTGCATGCTGCACTCCTACTTTCCGGGTTGCTTCCACTAGACCTGCGCATCCAAGAAGCTGCCCAAATCTACGAATACAAAAGAGGAAGACCACTTCAAGACAGGGACCGAGCAGTGGAACAAAAGGTATGTTTCCTACATGCTCCCCACCCAGGCCATGATCCATCGATTAAGTTCGAAAACATCGGAACTATGCAGCCCGACTCACACCAGGTCCATCGATTAGGCGATGACCTCATCTATACGGATGGGAGTAAAATAGAGGGGAAAGTCGGTGCTGCATATACATACTGGAGGGGAGGAGTAGAAAAGGGAACCAAAAAACTTAAGCTGAGTAACCACTGCTCGGTTTTCCAGGCTGAACTCTGCGCCATACTGCAGGCCACAAGGTTCGCCCTGAAAGGAACCAGGAAGCAGATAGAGGTGTTGAGTGACTCAAGATCAGCGCTAGAACTGATCAGCAACCCCGAGACACTCCACCCTATCGCTTTTGAAATCCGGAGGAACATCTCGATGATCAGAGACAAGGGATGTTCCCTCCGGCTTTTTTGGATCAAAGCACACGCAGGAAATCCTGGCAACGAAAGGGCAGACGAACTTGCGAAACAAGCAGCTCTGCAACAGAGGATAGCGGCGCATTATGATAAATGCCCGCCATCCTCAGTAAAACACGAGATAAGATCTGACACCCTGCAGAAATGGGCGAGAAGGTACCAAGACGGGCAGACCGCATCCACTACGAAGCTCTTTATGCCTGAAGCGGTGGAGGCCTATAAGATCGTGAGGAAACAAACACTCACCCCAATACTCGTACAAGTGTTAACTGGACACGGAGGCTTCTCCGAATACCTCCACCGCTTCAAGCTAAAAGAAAGCCCGCAGTGCGAATGCGAGCCCGAAAAGCCCGAATCGGTCAAACACCTCCTCCTTGAATGTCCGATCCACGACGCCGCCAGGTGCGACCTCGAAATATGTACGAGAACAAAGCTGACAGAACAGTCCCTCAGCTCATTATTTGCCGCAAATGACACGAGACCGCTCCTGGCGAAATTCTGCATCAAAGTGGCAAAAAACTCGATTCACAAAAATAAAACCAAATAGATTCGATTAAAATATACACACAACTAGAAACCTCAACTAAAACACAAACAAAACATATACAACATATAGACAGATGAATGCAAAACGGTAATAGTAAATAAGAATAAATGTTAAGAATATAGATAGATAAGATTTTGGCAAATGTAACAGCAACAAAGAAAACTAAGAATAAAACAAAAATGTAATAGAATTAAGAAACCATAGGACACTGTATAAATGTAATAGCAATAAGGAAATAATAAAGGAAACTGATGTTATTAAATAAAGAAATAAAGAACCCAGTAAATCCCACAATGTATAAAAAAAGGCTCTGATTATGTCAGAGGATTAGCTCGCGGGCCGGGCCAAAAAGCGCCCGGACAGTTAAAAAAAAAAAAAAAAAAAAAAAAAAAAAAAAAAAAAAACCTAACCTAACCTAACCTAACCTTTTTTTTTTTTTTTTTTTTTTAACGTGGGAAAACCCTTTATGGGTCCCCTTCCGCCTCGGGGGAGACGGGAGGGGTATGTGGGAGTCCGGCAATAGCCGTGTACCCACTAAAAACCCACGGTGTCCAACTACCGCCATGGAGGGGCGCCACGGGAATGTAAGTATACACTTCTGACCGTGACGCCCCGGCGGCAGGCCCAGCTTGACAGCCGGGCCTCCGGCACTTTGGAGACGGCCTGGTTACCCAGCCGTCTCCCAGTCCACCGAAACCGTGCAATGGGCGACGGGCCCCCCGACCCGTCACCCTGGTTTCGGCAAAAGTTGCGGCGCCGAGGGGAGCCCCCGAGGCCCACACACCCCAGGAGTCCGCTGAGGGGAACCCAAGAGGCTCCCACACCCCGACACCACCGTCCGTCTCCCGGACCATCCCCTGAGGGCAGCCCCCGAGGCCCACACACCCCAGCAACGCTGAGGGGAACCCCTGAGGCTAGCACGTCCCAGCACCACCATCCATCTCCCATCCCCTGAGGGGAGCCCCCGAGGCCCACACACCCCAGCACAACGCTGAGGGGAACCCCTGAGGCTAACACGCCCCAGCACCACCGTCCAACTCCCCAAACCATCCGCTGAGGCTAAACCCCCCCAGCACCACCGTCCATCCCCAAGTCATCCCCTGGGTGGAGCCCCCGAGGCCCACACACCCCAGCATGATGCTGAGGGGAACCCCTGAGGCGACCACCCACCACCGTCCATCCCTTAAAACCGCCCCATGAGGGGAGCCCCCGAGGCCCACACACCCCAGCATGACGCTGAGGGGAACCCCTGAGGCTACACACCCCATCGCCACCGTCCATTACCCGACCAACGAGCCCCTATCGGCTCCCATCCCCTGTGTCGGGAGGCCACTCCTGGTCCACTCCAATAAAGGAGAAGTACCAGCCGAGCGACCCCCCACACCACCGCCGCGTCCCGCCATGGGACGCCCACCGTCCGCCAGACTATTCGCCATCGTCGACCATCTCCCCAGGGAAACTGGAGAGATGGTCGGCGATGCCCAGGGTGCACCACGAGGAGGTTGTCCGACCTAGCACCCCCAATCTCGAGTACCCTTGCGGGCTCTCTTGACCGTCCTTGTTCACGTCCGATTCGAAGTGGAAGCCGTCTGCTAGCCAAATCTCATCTTTCGATCCCTCCGTAACAACCTCTAGAGCAACTTACTAGTTCTAACTTGGGTCCAATTAATAATGTGACGGCTGTACTCGCAACCTCAAATCGTCATCATTGAATAGACAAATTTTCCGTCTGAAAAATTGCTATTCTTGATGGGATTCGAACCTGTGCCATCCACCGTCACAACCCAACTAGTGTTGCCACTAGACCAACTTGGTCGTCAACCTAACCTAACCTAACCTAACCTAACCTAACCTAACCTAACCTAACCTAACCTAACCTAACCTAACCTAACCTAACCTAAACCTAAACCTAAACCTAAACCTAAACCTAAACCTAAACCTAAACCTAAACCTAAACCTAAACCTAAACCTAAACCTAAACCTAAACCTAAACCTAAACCTAAACCTAAACCTAAACCTAAACCTAAACCTAAACCTAAACCTAAACCTAAACCTAAACCTAAACCTAAACCTAAACCTAAACCTAAACCTAAACCTAAACCTAAACCTAAACCTAAACCTAAACCTAAACCTAAACCTAAACCTAAACCTAAACCTAAACCTAAACCTAAACCTAAACCTAAACCTAAACCTAAACCTAAACCTAAACCTAAACCTAAACCTAAACCTAAACCTAAACCTAAACCTAAACCTAAACCTAAACCTAAACCTAAACCTAAACCTAAACCTAAACCTAAACCTAAACCTAAACCTAAACCTAAACCTAAACCTAAACCTAAACCTAAACCTAAACCTAAACCTAAACCTAAACCTAAACCTAAACCTAAACCTAAACCTAAACCTAAACCTAAACCTAAACCTAAACCTAAACCTAAACCTAAACCTAAACCTAAACCTAAACCTAAACCTAAACCTAAACCTAAACCTAAACCTGTGCTGTGCTGTGCTGTGCTGTGCTGTGCTGTGCTGTGCTGTGCTGTGCTGTGCTGTGCTGTGCTGAGCTGAGCTGAGCTGTGCTGAGCTGTGCTGTGCTGTGCTGTGCTGTGCTGTGCTGTGCTGTGCTGTGCTGTGCTGTGCTGTGCTGTGCTGTGCTGTGCTGTGCTGTGCTGTGCTGTGCTGTGCTGTGCTGTGCTGTGCTGTGCTGTGCTGTGCTGTGCTGTGCTGTGCTGTGCTGTGCTGTGCTGTGCTGTGCTGTGCTGTGCTGTGCTGTGCTGTGCTGTGCTGTGCTGTGCTGTGCTGTGCTGTGCTGTGCTGTGCTGTGCTGTGCTGTGCTGTGCTGTGCTGTGCTGTGCTGTGCTGTGCTGTGCTGTGCTGTGCTGTGCTGTGCTGTGCTGTGCTGTGCTGTGCTGTGCTGTGCTGTGCTGTGCTGTGCTGTGCTGTGCTGTGCTGTGCTGTGCTGTGCTGTGCTGTGCTGTGCTGTGCTGTGCTGTGCTGTGCTGTGCTGTGCTGTGCTGTGCTGTGCTGTGCTGTGCTGTGCTGTGCTGTGCTGTGCTGTGCTGTGCTGTGCTGTGCTGTGCTGTGCTGTGCTGTGCTGTGCTGTGCTGTGCTGTGCTGTGCTGTGCTGTGCTGTGCTGTGCTGTGCTGTGCTGTGCTGTGCTGTGCTGTGCTGTGCTGTGCTGTGCTGTGCTGTGCTGTGCTGTGCTGTGCTGTGCTGTGCTGTGCTGTGCTGTGCTGTGCTGTGCTGTGCTGTGCTGTGCTGTGCTGTGCTGTGCTGTGCTGTGCTGTGCTGTGCTGTGCTGTGCTGTGCTGTGCTGTGCTGTGCTGTGCTGTGCTGTGCTGTGCTGTGCTGTGCTGTGCTGTGCTGTGCTGTGCTGTGCTGTGCTGTGCTGTGCTGTGCTGTGCTGTGCTGTGCTGTGCTGTGCTGTGCTGTGCTGTGCTGTGCTGTGCTGTGCTGTGCTGTGCTGTGCTGTGCTGTGCTGTGCTGTGCTGTGCTGTGCTGTGCTGTGCTGTGCTGTGCTGTGCTGTGCTGTGCTGTGCTGTGCTGTGCTGTGCTGTGCTGTGCTGTGCTGTGCTGTGCTGTGCTGTGCTGTGCTGTGCTGTGCTGTGCTGTGCTGTGCTGTGCTGTGCTGTGCTGTGCTGTGCTGTGCTGTGCTGTGCTGTGCTGTGCTGTGCTGTGCTGTGCTGTGCTGTGCTGTGCTGTGCTGTGCTGTGCTGTGCTGTGCTGTGCTGTGCTGTGCTGTGCTGTGCTGTGCTGTGCTGTGCTGTGCTGTGCTGTGCTGTGCTGTGCTGTGCTGTGCTGTGCTGTGCTGTGCTGTGCTGTGCTGTGCTGTGCTGTGCTGTGCTGTGCTGTGCTGTGCTGTGCTGTGCTGTGCTGTGCTGTGCTGTGCTGTGCTGTGCTGTGCTGTGCTGTGCTGTGCTGTGCTGTGCTGTGCTGTGCTGTGCTGTGCTGTGCTGTGCTGTGCTGTGCTGTGCTGTGCTGTGCTGTGCTGTGCTGTGCTGTGCTGTGCTGTGCTGTGCTGTGCTGTGCTGTGCTGTGCTGTGCTGTGCTGTGCTGTGCTGTGCTGTGCTGTGCTGTGCTGTGCTGTGCTGTGCTGTGCTGTGCTGTGCTGTGCTGTGCTGTGCTGTGCTGTGCTGTGCTGTGCTGTGCTGTGCTGTGCTGTGCTGTGCTGTGCTGTGCTGTGCTGTGCTGTGCTGTGCTGTGCTGTGCTGTGCTGTGCTGTGCTGTGCTGTGCTGTGCTGTGCTGTGCTGTGCTGTGCTGTGCTGTGCTGTGCTGTGCTGTGCTGTGCTGTGCTGTGCTGTGCTGTGCTGTGCTGTGCTGTGCTGTGCTGTGCTGTGCTGTGCTGTGCTGTGCTGTGCTGTGCTGTGCTGTGCTGTGCTGTGCTGTGCTGTGCTGTGCTGTGCTGTGCTGTGCTGTGCTGTGCTGTGCTGTGCTGTGCTGTGCTGTGCTGTGCTGTGCTGTGCTGTGCTGTGCTGTGCTGTGCTGTGCTGTGCTGTGCTGTGCTGTGCTGTGCTGTGCTGTGCTGTGCTGTGCTGTGCTGTGCTGTGCTGTGCTGTGCTGTGCTGTGCTGTGCTGTGCTGTGCTGTGCTGTGCTGTGCTGTGCTGTGCTGTGCTGTGCTGTGCTGTGCTGTGCTGTGCTGTGCTGTGCTGTGCTGTGCTGTGCTGTGCTGTGCTGTGCTGTGCTGTGCTGTGCTGTGCTGTGCTGTGCTGTGCTGTGCTGTGCTGTGCTGTGCTGTGCTGTGCTGTGCTGTGCTGTGCTGTGCTGTGCTGTGCTGTGCTGTGCTGTGCTGTGCTGTGCTGTGCTGTGCTGTGCTGTGCTGTGCTGTGCTGTGCTGTGCTGTGCTGTGCTGTGCTGTGCTGTGCTGTGCTGTGCTGTGCTGTGCTGTGCTGTGCTGTGCTGTGCTGTGCTGTGCTGTGCTGTGCTGTGCTGTGCTGTGCTGTGCTGTGCTGTGCTGTGCTGTGCTGTGCTGTGCTGTGCTGTGCTGTGCTGTGCTGTGCTGTGCTGTGCTGTGCTGTGCTGTGCTGTGCTGTGCTGTGCTGTGCTGTGCTGTGCTGTGCTGTGCTGTGCTGTGCTGTGCTGTGCTGTGCTGTGCTGTGCTGTGCTGTGCTGTGCTGTGCTGTGCTGTGCTGTGCTGTGCTGTGCTGTGCTGTGCTGTGCTGTGCTGTGCTGTGCTGTGCTGTGCTGTGCTGTGCTGTGCTGTGCTGTGCTGTGCTGTGCTGTGCTGTGCTGTGCTGTGCTGTGCTGTGCTGTGCTGTGCTGTGCTGTGATAGAGGGGCTCAAAAGCAACGTTTCGGCTACATATAATGTTCTATCGCTAAAAATAATAGTATGGCACCGATCGTACAAATAGCTATAAAAAAAAAAACTTGTGTGTATCTCTGCGCTGGTAGGAAAAACGTGTTGGTTTATTGTTTAGGGTCGACGCTAGGACTAAGGACTATGGTTATTTGGACGGTCCGGTCACTGCTGTCACATGCGCAGGAACGTCAAAGTAACGTGTATTCCCGCTAAAATAAATCGATTTCAAAAGCAATTGAAGATATTTTGCATCTTCCATGTTATTTAATTAAGTGTATTGATTGAATTTATTATTACTATGAAAATAAGCTAGGTACCTACGCTTCGTGCATACAATTTACCTACTTCAAACTGGTCAAAGCAAACTCAAAGTATTAAAGACAATGTTTTAAGTTGAGTTGGTGAAAAAATAATTCAAAACTCCAAGCCGTTTAGGAGATAGAAATTGTAAGACGAAAACAGCTTCACTTTTTTTTTTTTTTTTTTTTTTCACATAGCAAAAGAGCATGTAGAACTTTTTTCCTGCTTATTTTTTAAAGATGAGGGTTCAATAAATACGGTGATAACTTTTTCCAAATTTTTACTCCACTCTAAGAGGAGATAGCCTCCAAACATGCCTCGTTAGGTGTGTACAGTCTTAATTACATGCCTTTAAATAACACATACACATAATTGATAATTAATTCGTTTATTATTCACTTATCGTAATTATTTACATTCATAACCATTTGTGTGTCGTTGTCACGCGGTGCACGCAGCTGCGGCGGCGCCGTCACTCGCGTGTTCTTGTATGCTTTGGGGGACTGGAACAAATAGGCTAGCATTATGGCATTACAGCCAGTTAGAAGACGCGCGATGTGAGTGTAGTGTAGTATAGTGTAGCGTAGCGCAGTCCAGTGTAGTGTATTTTGTAGTGTAGTGTAGTGTGTAGTGTTGTGTAGTGTAGTGTGTAGTGTAGTGTGTGTAGTGTAGTGTAGTGTAGTGTGTAGTGTAGTGTAGTGTAGTGTGTAGTGTAGCGTAGTGTAGTGTAGTGTTGTGTGTAGTGTAGTGCAGTGTGTAGCGTTGTGTGTAGTGTTATAGTGCAGTGTGTAGTGTAGTGTAGTGTAGTGTGCGTGTACCGACCGGCGTGCGGCGGCGGCCAGGCCAGGTGCACGGCGGCCACGTCCAGCGCCAGGATGTCGACGCGCGCCTGCAGCGCGGCGCCCAGTCCGGGCGCGGTGCGGCGCCCCTCCCCGTGCACCCACTCCTTCACGTACGTGCCCGCCTCCGTCACCACGCGCACCGCCAGCAACCGCGGGTGACCTGCGCCAACCACACACTCACACAGTCATACCAACCCACGTGCACTGACTAATATCTTACTGAACCGGGTTGGTCATCATTTGACTCCGAGAGTACTTCACTGAGACTTCTCCCTGAGACCGAACCGAATTAAAAGAAAGAATAGGTACTATTAATTAAATATGTGACTAAAAACGAAACGAAAAAAATATTTTAAAAAATGGTGAAACGATCAGAACGGAAATCGACCAAAAAAATAAAAAATATATCAGACCAGGCACGGCGCGCGCTGTGAGCTCCAATATGTGTCTGGTGCGCGTGAGCAGCGGCCGCCGGTGCAGCACGCGGATGGGCGTCTTCTGCGACAGCGCGATGCGCGGCCGAGCGGCGCCCGCGACGAGGGGCGCTGTGCCCGAGCTGGGGGGCGCCGTGTCCGACTGGAGGGGCGCCGCGCCCGAGCCGGGCGGCATGTTGGTGTACGAGTTGATGTTGTTGATGTCTCGCTCGGTCACGGCGATGTCCCCGCTGGGGTCGTCGTCGGGCGAGTGAGACAGCTTGATGCAGAGCGCTTCGTACGTCTTGCATTTGGTTTCCTCGCCTTTCTTCAACTGTACTAAGTCATCTCTGCGAATTATTTTTTTCTTTTCACTTCACACTTATATTATTCAAAGAGGTAGGGAGAATTTCGGGCATGGTTGGTCCCAAAAAAAATATAAACCGGGTAAATTGTTCAGTGTGTACTCACCTAGTGATGTGTACGAGCTGGTGGACTCGCACAGCGCCGCCGCGCGATATCTCCTCACACACGCGGCACAGCTCCTCCGCTGTGAGCTGCCGCCGCGGGTCTGTGATCTGCACAATAAAATGGTGCGCTTGTATTATAAATAAAGATCGATTTACGAGGGGCGGCGCGCCCCCGAGTGAGTAGTCTACAGTCTTAGCTAGGGGCGGCGCGTCCTTGTAGTGAGTAGTGGTTACCTCTATGGCGAAGGGACGGCCGGCGCCGAGGCAGCGCACGTCCACGTCCTCGCGGCCCGCCGACAGGAACTTCAGCCGACACTCCGCTTCCTGCGGGGACATCCTGCACACACGCACACACGTCACTCACTACAATCACCACACTCACTACAATAGTGTGTGTATGTATGTGTGTGTGTGTGTGTGCATGTGTCACTCACTAGTGTGTGAGTGACATACGCACACAGCCGCTCACATACGCCGGTCGCGCGGTACTCACTGGTACATGTCCGCTAGTGGCTGGAAGATGGTCTCCTGCACGGACGAGTCCATGACGCGCGCGCCGCCCACCAGCCACGGCGACTGCGGCAGCTCGCGGGACAACTTGATGTACCTGCACACACACACGTGCACATTACTAGCGGCCCCAGTCGGCCCCAGTCGGCCCCAGCGGCCGCAGTCCTCACCTGCCCGCCAGGTACAGCGGCGCGTGCGTGCACACGACGCTGACGCACTGGATCCTGGCGCCGACGCGCGGCACCGAGCGGCCCCAGTCGGCCCCAGCGGCCGCAGTCCTCACCTGCCCGCCAGGTACAGCGGCGCGTGCGTGCACACGACGCTGACGCACTGGATCCTGGCGCCGACGCGCGGCACCGAGCGGCCCCAGTCGGCCCCGGCGGCCCCGGCGGCCCCAGTGCCGGCCGCGCGGAGGGCCGCCAGCGACGCTCCCTCCAGCGCCTGCTCCACGGAGCGCCGCGTGAACTCCACCGTGAACCGCCGCTTCTGGCGGCTGCGGCTCTCGAACAGGCCCGGGGACAGACTCTTCAATATCTCCAGTTCCTTATACAAAATAAATGTGCAAAACGAAATATATTGTGACATTATCAGAACTATCCAGAATGTCACATTATAAAATAAATAAATAAATATAACGTCACGACTTTTATCCCCATTCGGGGGTAGTCAGAGGCTTGAGTGGCCATACACCACCACATTGTGGAGGTATTAAGTAAGTCAACTCAAATCCCACGTTTCACCAGATAGTCAGAACCCAACATGACAGGTGAATGTCACATTATTTAATTATTTACATTAATAGATTGAGGCTGTGATATTATCGGTATGTGACATTAATATAACGTGACTTATTCAATCATTTTGACTAAAGGTATGTTATGAAACTGTGATCATAGTGTCAAGCACAGCACTGTGTGTGTGTATGTGTAATGTGTGTGCGTGTAACGTGTGTTTGTGTAATGTGTATACATGTATTGTGTGCACGTGTACTTGTGTACCTGCATCTCGTCGGAGTAGTCGATGTTGACGGTGACGAGCAGCGGCGACACGGCGCCCGAGTCCAGCGCCTTGCCCAGCGCGGCCGCCAGCCGCGCGCCCAGAGACCACTTCCACGCCTCCTTCAGCGGCGTCACCGACTCTATACCACCAACATCATACTGTAGGGTCACTAATGTGACCACAGTCACGACGACCATTTATATTACAAGAGTAGCGACGCTATATAACAGGCATTACGATGATACATTACACATTAAAGAGAAAAGAAAATTAAAAAACTTTATTACGACCAGCAAAAAATAATAAATGTAACAAAAAAAAAACATTAACACATTCTGCTCGCAAACATTATAATAATACTGACTGGCATCGTAACTGTTGTACTTGTCCTGCAGATGCAGCGTGACGGCGCGCTCGCGCAGGATGCACGCGATGGGCGCGGAGAGCGCGCACGCGAATGTGGCGCATTCGTACCTGCAATTATAACTCTAATCACAACACTTTTGTGAGTGGTGCTATTCTAACATAACATCATTGAGCCAGTTTTCAGGTAGTAAGAACTTCTTGTTTTATTTGCAAGCAAGCTGTAGCCAATGGGCTGCAGCTCATATACGGGCTGGCTCGACCGGGGTAGTACCATCCTCTAACAGAAGATCGGCGTAAAGCAGATATTACAGCTGCGTTTCATATGATAAGTGAGAAAGCCAGAAACCCACCCCACCCCCCTTCCTCTTCCTCCGTTTCACTTCCCTTCAGATGTGTGAACAATGCCTTTGGTATTACTGCAGTAACTGCTTAACATCAAGTGGGCCGTATACTTGTTTGCCAACATAGGGCTATAAAAAAAAACTTTGGTCTAAAAAAGTATACTTTTTCTTATCGAGCATCTCCTTGGCCATGTCGCAGCACTGGGGCCAGGTGTCCTCCTGCAGTACCCCGAGGCAGCTCACGCACGCCTCCTCCGTCCTGCTCCGCTTGGCCGGCGGCCCATCGCCGCAGTCTCCACTGCCGTTCAAGTCCTCACTTGGATCTGCTCCATTTCCATTTGCTTCTTTCACTGCACTGTTTCTAGTGTCATTATTTTTTTCTGGACTATCTGTGTCTAGATACTGAAGGAAAAATTTATTATATCAATTATTTATTAATGAAGAACATTAAGTATTCATGTGTGAAGCATAATGCATCTTATTTTAGCAGTGAAATAGTTATAGTTTAGTTTGGTATTCTAATGAGTATAAAATATAAACAATTAAAAGTTGGGTTATAATATTGTTTTCATCCAAATACAATATGCTTGCACCGACAGGTATACAATAATAATGTCAATTAACAATACAATGAATTGGTTTCGGCAGTAAAGGCCGCTGTAATATGGAGTGTTACGTTTAAAAGTTTGCATACATACTTTTAGGACGAATTCCTTCGCATTTTCGTAAGCGGATGGGTTTTTCAGACCCAAATATCGCAGGCAGCAAGCGTCACAGCAGCCGAGGTCTTTGCAAAACTTTATTATATCGTTTTTATTCATTTTATAATAGTTTTTAAGCAAAGCCGCAAACAAACAAACAAAACAAAGTAAAATTGCTGCACAGGCACACGCACTTGTCAAAACATGTTTTTTTTTTAGTTTGTTTTACTGCCCTGGGTTCAAGCCCTTTGGAGTTTGGAGACATACATTATAACTGTCTAATCCAGAGGTCCCCAAACTTTTTTGTCTCATAGACCCCTTGCCATGTTTTTCGGTCTTAGGTAGACCCCCTGCGTAGCTTGGCTACTAATATGTATTATAAAATTGCGAAAAGAAGTTTGTTTACAAATCAGGTGGCGAATTATTTAATTTAAAAAAAATCATTCAAAATAATTTATAATTATTTAATTAATGGGAAGTCAAATTTTAAAATCGCGACCTCCTTAAATGAGATCAACTATCGTGGACTCCCGTTTACATCCCATAGACCCCTAATTCTTTTTATCGCTCACATGGATCCCCTGCAGGTCGTCATCGACCCCTGGGGGTCGATAAAGACCACTTTGGAGCCTCTATAAAAAACATATATTTTTTAGGGTAGTTTGACGGCCCCTCTGAACTAGCCCTTTGGAGCCTAAAAAAACATTTGAAATACGAGTGTTGCCATGCCAGATCTGAAAGACATTTTACAACTGACTGAAAAATATCCTCTCTTGAATCATCATCATCATCAGATTTATTTAGTACAGTAGTATAGTACCTACGTAAACAGATTTTTTGCTCGAGACGTAAACCGACCGAAACGCAAATCTTGTATTGTATTGCATGTATTATTGCCATGCCGTGTTGCCTGCCATGAAAATTAAATGAAAATTGAAATGGCCATGAAAAACGAAGGTCAGCTGTGGCTGAGTGACATTGAGTTGACAGCTAGCAATGATAAATGTTACCATATCAGTGCCCAGAGTTGCTCATTTGGATAAATTTACCCTAGATTCAGGGTTAAACTATGCTTTAGAGCCAGATATTTCCTAGGTTATTTTTTGGAGTAAGATACTTTTGTTTTACGACACTTTTAGGCTTACTAAGTAACTTAGGCTAATGTTTTATAGTCGAATTGTTAATCAGATGGAGTAAACTGACAGGTGCTAATGTCACTTTTCGATATAAATATAACAAATAGCTGACAGTTCAGCTGGCAGCTTACTCCGTCTGATTAGCAATTCGACTATAGTAACTTTACTATTTATACGTCTTTTCATAATAGATTTTAATTATTTTAGATATTTAGCCGGTGGTAGCCGATTGGTTAAGCACGCGTCTTGCGGGCTTAAGGTCATGGGTTCAAACCCTGGCTCACACCCCTGGATTTTTCGAAATCTATGTGTGAATCATAACTTTAATATGATTATCACTTGCTTACGGTGAAGGAAAACATCGTGAGAAAACCTGCATGTCTTTAGACATGTGAAATCCACCAACCCGCACTGGGCCAGCGTGGTGGATTATGGCCTGAATCCCCCTCGCATTGAGGGGAGGCCCGTGCCCAGCAGTGGGACGTTAAAAGGACTATTTTTTTTTTTTTTTTAGATATTTAATTTTCGCTCCGTCGCTATGGTCATCGTTTATTACATTATCGCGACCATTGCTAAACAAAATTAAATAATTTTAATACCTCACGGAAGGGAGCGCTAATAAAGTTTTCGTACTCGCCCCACTTGCTTCTTTGTGCTTGTATTCAATATAATAATATAAGTATACTTTAAAAAGCATAAAACTAAAATTAATCAACAATTTAAAAAACCCCGATAGATAGAAAAAAGTAAAAAAAATAATGTATTGGCTTTGTAAGTTTATTTGAAAGAGTAATTATGTTGATCCAATTCCAAACGTCGTCGATTCCTTAGGACAATTGACGACGACCATCATGCTAAGTTAAAATCGTATCAGTTGTATACACAGAGTAAAGACTAAAGAAAGAGGTGTCCTTATTAGATATTTGTATGAAACAAAACGTGGTCATTGTTTTTTCATTTTACTATTTACCGGTAAATAGTTGAACTACTCGCTTCGTTTTATGTCGATGTTAGTACTAGGCCGACCACTCGGCCGACTTGCTTAGGGCCAGTCCCCTTAGTAACTGGTCCATGGTTGTATAGTATTATTAACGCAAAATCTAGGGTAAAGAGAAAATAAGACTTGGCAACCCTGTCCTGGCAGTGCCCGAGAGGGCTTTTTGGCGGGAAGAGAAAAAGTCATGTTGTCATTTTTGTTTTAATTTATAAAACTTGTGTTTTCGTGTATTATAGTGTGTAATATTGGTGGAATATTAACCATTATATGGTCATAAATGTGCGTGAGTGTGGGCAATTGGAACAAAAGTGATGAAACATGATTTTCGGCTTCTCACAAGAAGTCTAGTAATTTGTCAGTAAAGTATCCGCCACTTTACTGATAGGGTTTGGGGGGGTAGAAATAAGGTAGTTATGAGGTAGAATTAAGAAAAAAATGTAATAAAAGTATACTGATGTTAGGCTCCAAAGGGCTAGTTCCCAGGGGCCGTAAAACTTATCTTTAAAAAAAAAAAAAAAAAAAGTGCCCGAGAGTGATGTCAAATCTTATTGTTTATGTAATTTAAAATAAAAAAAATCCAAATTGTTTTAGGCTAAATCATAATATAATCCTGTTGGTGAATAGATAAGTTTTAAATAAATAATGGGCACTGTACATGCCAAGGTAATGTTGCACTTTTAGATACATTTTCCGATAAAAATGTGAGGTTATGTTTTTGAAAATAAAAATAACTTCCTTGTGACCTTCCTCCCTTCTACAGAATATTTCAAGTCTAATCTACTCTTAGGGGCTAGTCTATTCCCTTTTTCTGTCAATAATTCTACTCCAGAGGGGAGTGAGGGGAGTACATTACCTTGGACCATTTAATAAGACCATAATATTTGTCGCAATAAGCTGACTGTAAGATTATCCCATACATAATATTGTTTAACGTGGACGTTATGAGTCTATTTAACTGCTTGGTGTGTCCGACCAACTCGTGAGAACTCAAGAGATTGCTGTAACTACACGGACGATCAGCTGATGGTGGTATGTTGCAGGCGGAGCAGGGGGACAGCCTGGGGGAGGGGGGCGGCGGCGGGGGGCTCTTCGAGTTCGAGGACCCGATCGACACCGACGACGAGCCCATCGCCAAGCCCAACATCAAACTCAACGGAGTCAGGGTACCATCATACACAATCAAATAATTTTTTTTTAGCACTGAGGTGGCTAACAAGCTTACGGCCCGCCTGATGATAAGCAGTTACCATAGCCTATAGATGCTTGCAATACCAAAGGCATTGCTCACACGTTTCCAACCTGAAGGGGAGTGTGAAGGGGGGGAGGGGTTGGGCTTCCAACTCTCACTCATCGTACGAAACGCAGCTGTAATAGCTACCTCTGTGAGAGGGTGGTACTACCCCGGTCAAGTCAGCCCGTATATGAGCTGCAGTTAATTAGCAACAGCTTGGCTTTACCACCAATAAAACAACAAAATAATATAATTACAAAAGTAAAAAATGATGAAAGTCTTGTCTTGGCTTGTGTGCTAGACTGCTAGCCCCACCATGTAGCCTACTGTTCATGCATGATTTTCAATCAAGGAGCTTTGTTCCAGGCACGTGTGGATCAGGTGCACGTGGACGGGCTCAACCGAACGAAGGACGACGTCATAAAGAGTACGGTGGATGAGCTGTTCCACGCGACAGACTTCGAGGATGTCATACTTAGGGCACACAAGGTACT
The DNA here is from genome assembly GCA_947859195.1 of Drymonia ruficornis. NCBI lineage: Eukaryota > Metazoa > Arthropoda > Insecta > Lepidoptera > Notodontidae > Drymonia > Drymonia ruficornis. The sequence continues at coordinate 60,528 of OX401932.1, forward strand.
AAATAGCCGCATCCACACCGGACTATCCACGGTGCGATCCACCGCAATCCAAAGGACGTGGCAATTGTACACAGGCCTCCCCCAAGGTTCGCCACAATGCCCGGTGATGCGCTGCCCGCATCCAGCGGATTCCCGCGACCTTCACCAGGTCATTCATTATGTTAGAAGCTGTAAGAAGGTTCCTCTTTCACATTACATTTAAAGAATCTGTAATGATAGAGCTGGGTGTAATGTAATAATGTCAGCCTTTCTAATGTCCCAGTCTTGGGCACGGGCCTCCCCTCAATACAAGGGGGATTCAGGCAATAATCCACCACCCAGTGCGGGTCGGTGGATTTCATGTCTTTCGAAAATTTGATAGATTTTCTAAGACATGCAGGTTTCTTTACGATGTTTTGTAGTACTTCTCCACCAAGCCAACTAGGAACTTATCAAATGTGACGTCAACAAGGCGGCGGCGGTGTGCGGGAGGTGAGGCGGATGTGCGGGCGGGGAAGCCGCATTCCGTCCGAGCTCCTAGTTGGCTTGGTGGAGTAGAGAGAGTTGGGTAATAAAACAAATAAATATAAAAGTGATTAACACTGGTCAATATCCAGCAGTGGACTTCTTCCAGTTGAAGTTCCATGCAAATAATGATATAATGACGAGGTGTGTGTGTGTGCGTGCAGGTGCGACGCGCGCTGGACTCGATGGGGTGTTTCCGTGACATCGGCGTGTACATTGACGTGTCGTCCGGGCCTGGCGCCACTCCCGAGGGACTGGAGGTGAGCCGTGTGTGGGGAGGGAGGGTGTGTGTGTGTGTGTGTGTGTATGAGTGTATGAGGTGAGCGTATGTGTAGGGGTGTGTGGGGTGTCAGCTGTGTGTGTGTGTGTGTGTTGTGTGTATAGGGTGTGTATAACTGTAGGGGTGTGTATGTGTAGGTGTGTGTGGGGGGGTGTGTGCGTGTGTGTGAGGTGTGTGTGGGTGTGGGGTGTGTGGATGTGTGAGGGTGAGTGTGGGGGGGAGGTGTCAGGTGTGTGTGTTTCTGTTTTTGTGTAGATTTGTATGGTGCTACTGTTTTCATTAAATACACTGGACCATTTTTTTGCGTAGTTTTGTATGGTACTAGTGTATTGGTGACGCCATCATCGTCAGTGATGTATGTTGTGCGCAGGTGACGTTCCAAGTGAAGGAGCTGTCGCGCATCGTGGGCGGCGTCAACACCATGGTCAGCGAGAACGAGGGCAACCTCGTGCTCGGTGCGTACCCACACACACACGCACACACACACACACACACGACACTACATCACGAGCTCACACATGGTACAACATACGTACTATACGAGTGGTGTGGTAACTCGCAGGCGTGAAGATGCCGAACGTGCTGGGTCGCGGCGAGCGGCTGCAGGCGGAGTACAGCATGGGATACCGCAGCTCATCCAACTTCAGCGTCGCCGCCACCAAGCCGTACCCGCACAAGCCGCTCGTGCCCGTGTGAGTACACACACACACACACACACACACACACGCACATATGCTGACACACACACACGCGCACGCACACATAGGCACACACATACGCTGACTCACACACATACGCACACACACATACACACATACGCACACACACACATACATACGCACACACACACACATACGCACACACACACATACATACACACACACACACACATACTCACGAAATCTTGCCACACATGTTGCCTCTTTTTGCACCCATCAACATCCATTCGACCAATTTACTCGCGACGACATTGAACATCGTTGTATACCTAGTCCGCTCCCATCTGTTCGGAAAATATTTCCATGATACAGTTGCAGTGTTATGTTGTATGTTGCAGGTTGAGTTGCACGGTGTACCAGCAGAACCACGAGTACCCGTGGTCGGGCTACCGGCTGCTGGACCGCGGCCTGCTGCTCGACCTCGCCTTCAACACCTCGCCCGCGGTGAGTCGTGTTGCACAACATGTTGCACGTTGCTACTTTACTAGCGGAGACCTGTCATTTGTGAAAGTCTTTGACAAAGGTCGATATTCAGTACTAGTGTTTGTTTTCTGTGTGATGGATGGACGGACAGTCATAGGCGTCGTACCCAAAGCGACAGTGATCTGACGTGTCCTTGTGTCAGATCACTGTCACGCAGCTGGGTGCGGTGTAACGTGACATGACGTAGCGTGTTTCCTGCAGACTAAACACAACGTGCAGTGGGAGGGAATGGTGCGCGAGACGTCGGTGCTGAGCAAGACCACCAGCTTCAAGGTGCGCGAGAGCAGCGGTCAGTGCAACACACTATACTTTAACTACAATCTTGCTTTCAATTTGTAAGAGTTTATTATGTATTGAAGCTGCCAATCTGTCCTGATATTCTCATGGGACAAATCTCGCATCTGCGATCGGCATAATGAATTAAATATTCCTAGTTCTAACGTTAATCTTAGTTGGCAAGAGCTTTAGAGTGTTACGAGTGTTTGGGGGAAAAGGGAAGATCTTCCAGCCAGGCGAGTGCCATCCCCGATGGTTATTGTATAATTAATTGTAGCGAGTGCCTCGCGAATCTCGCTAGCGTGATTCAGGACTTCATTTTGTACTGGAGCGGGCGTGCACTCAGTGCCCTCTATTGGTGGCGTCGTGAATGGTCGCAATAGTCGCTACAAGTCCATTCGGTCGGCGCTGGTGTCGGCAGGTCCCCAGATGAAGTCGATCCTGCGGCACATAGTGTGCGTGGACCACCGCGACGAGCCCGTGTTCCCGACGCGCGGCACGCGGCTGCAGTTCAGCAGCGAGCTGGCCGGGCTCGGCGGCGGCGTCGCCAGCCTCAGGAGCGAGCTGCTGGCCGAGGGCCACGTGTCGGTGCTCGAGAACGTGGTGATAAGCGCGACCGGCGGCTGCGGCGTGCTGCACGACGTGTTCGGGTCCGAGCTGGCGGACCGCTTCTTCCTGGGCGGCGCGACCTCGCTGCGCGGCTTCCGGCAGCGCGGCGCGGGCCCGCAGCGGGACGGGCAGGCCACGGGCGGGCGGCTGTACTGGGCGGGCGGCCTGCACGCGCTCGCGCCGCTGCCCTTCCAGGCGGCGCGCGGCGGGCTCGGCGCGCTGTTCCGCTCGCACGTGTTCGTGAACGCGGGCTGCCTCGCCATGCCCGAGGGCGGCGGCGTGACGTCACTGGCGGCGCTGGGCGCGGTGCGCGTGTCGTGCGGCGCGGGCGTGGTGGCGCGGCTGGGGCGCGGCGCGCGGCTGGAGCTCAACTACTGCGTGCCGCTGCGCGCGCAGCCGCACGACGTGCCCGCGCCCGGACTGCAGTTCGGCGTCGGCGCGCACTTCCTCTAGCACCACCAGGCGAGTGCACGCACATACACGCACACCCACACACATACACTAACACATACATATTACGCACACACTCATACACGAACACATACATATTACGCACGCACTCATACACGAACACAAACACACCCACCCACCCACACTAACCCTCACACGAACACATACACGGACATTTACACGCACATATACACACACATGAACATTTACACGCACATATACACACACACACACACACTTACGCACGCACTGTAGCGTAAATTTAAATGACTTATATTTTTGTTAGACAGATGCAGGACACAAAGACGAACCGCCGGACGGACACGTTGGAGACATCAAAATAAATTTACGAATTATTTATTGAATGAACATTTCGTTTGAAACTGCAAGCTGTGTAAACTTCAGTGTGATGATGTAACATGTAGAGTCGACGATTATTAAATTGTTTAGTTGTTATTCGAGCCCTTTTATTTTGTAGCAGGTATTTATAATTGAAACAGAAACATTAATAATATAACAATCTATATTTTAAATAAGAAATTATCCTAATATGTACAATGTGAAGGCCTGCTGCGTCTACAAGTCGAGCGGCTTGTTGAACACGTCCTCGTAGTGCATCTTGTTCCGCAGCACGTCGTCCTCCGTCATGTTCGCGATCACAGTCGGCGGGATCAGCGCCGCCGCCACCGACCTGCACACCACCGGCACCGCAATCATACACCATTACAACAATATAATATATCTTAAATATAAGTCTTATAACCACATATGAATTGCAACTACACTACCCTGCACCCACTTGCACACCATTGCACCCACACCCACACACCCCTCCACACACACACCCTACACACACGCACACACACACCCCTCACACACACATACACACACACACACACACACACACACCCCACATACACACACACACACACCCCACACACACACACACACGCATCCCACATACACCTCATAATCAAGAGTTAGCGTTACCTGCCCTCAGCATTGAGGAAGTTGAATGTGGAGCAGGCGTGCTCGGTGGGCAGGATCTCGACGTTGAGTCCGGCGGCGCGCGCGCAGCGGAACACCTTGTCTACCACGCGCCGCTCCTTCGAGTCCAGCCCGAGGATCTGCCGGAACACAATATCATATTGACAAAATGCATAATAAAGGGAGCTCCATAAATTACGTGAGGCGTTTAGGGAGGGGCGGGGGGTAGAGCCGAATCTCACCAAATCTCACGTGGGGGAGAGGGGATGTCTCGCAAAATATCCCCTATTTTTTAGCGTAAGAAATTCCGAGAAAATAGTAGTTAAGTATAACATGTTCCCCACTAAAATATGGCTTGAAAAATCTCACGTGAGATTACGGGGGGAGGCAGAGGGTCAAGCCAAATCTCACGACATCTCACCAAGGGGCGAAAAAACATAAAATCGCCTCACATAATTTATGGAGGCCCCAAAAGCAATTTGTGTATTATTCTCTTGGATGATGTTAATAACTTAAGTATAAAAGATGCTTACAACTAGATCAATTTGAGGTTCCAACAGTTTGAAGAGTCGGAGCGAGTCCTCGGTGATCAGCTCCGACTCCGTCACCTGCCACGACAGCACCGTCCTGATGGGATAACAACAGCAACACATACTGAATGATGATATCATAAAAAGGCTCATATTTTGTGATTTTATCATGTCACAGCCACCCTTCCACATTGTATGATAATCATTAAATAGTACATACCGTGGGAATATGGCCATGGGGCCGAGCACTGTGAGTCCATTATTCAGCTTAAAACCATACTGAAACAAATCACACAAATTATCTGCCAACCTACACTGGACCATCGCATTGACTTGAGGAAAGATCGGTATTAAGCACAGAGAGTAAAAAAAAGCCTCCCTACAATAGATAGATAACTCTTTATTAATCCACCACTAGAAACAAACATTTATAAATTATTACATCATTTACACAGAAAGTGGGAAATGGGCGGCCTCATCACTAAAAGTGATCTCAATCTGCGGGCAGAGTCTTCAAGTTCTTTGGACACACAGTCAGACGAGACCCAGACAGCCTAGAGAGGCAGATTATCACTGGCTGTGTACAAGGAAAGACAGGCAGGGGGCGCTCACCGACTGCGATGGACGCACACCACTCAAGAGGCAACAGAGGCCACCTTGCAATCAACCATACGAATAGCGCAAGACAGAGAGGTCTGGAGACAGATCAGGGTACAGGGTACCTAAATCACGTCGTTCAGTCATGAGGACACGATAAAGAAGTACTCACATTGGCGTAGGCATCGATCATGAGCCCCAGCTCATAGTCCTGGTTGATGACCTTCACGGTGGTCTTCCCCTCGCCCTCGTACGCCGCCTTGCACCGCACACTGCTGCAATATTTACATTTTATTACACAACAGCTCAAAAAGACTTCCTTGTAATAACAACCAATACCTAACAAAACTAACCTCAAAATCGGGATCCTATTCTTCACAGCGTTCAACTTACGAATTGTGTTTAGTAACATTGCAATTGTAGATTATTTAATTTAGCTTATCTAACGCTGCGGCTGGACTAGTAATTTATTTAGCAAATAAACACAAATACCCAATAAACGCAGTTGTTTTTATTTTTATAATGTCAAATAACAGCTGATTTTGGCACTGGCAGTGAGTTTCAGAACATATTTTGGTGCGTTCCATTCACTGTTAATTTTGTTAATTTCGTTATTTTCGATCACAAATCTCGTTCCACTCGTACCAACTTGTACTGAAAGTGATCATTATTATCGTTTTTAACACTTTTTGTGGACGAAAATAACAAAATTAACAGTGAATGGAACGCACACTATGTATGGTGCGTTCCATTCACTGTTAATTTTGTAATTTTCGTTATTTTCGTCCACAAATGTCGTTCCATTCACAAATGAAAGTGATCATTATGATCGTTCATAACATTTTCACCCCAAGTTCCAGACGGATTGAAAATGCTAAATATGCCACGGAATTTGGCCACTTTTGACCCAGCCCAGCCGATGGGTAAAAATTGGCGAAGTTTGACATTTGAGCGTTTGACGGTTCACTTTGCACGTAAATAAACGTAAATAAAGACGATAGAAGCCATAATTTTTAAATATTGAAAATTGTGACTCTCATCGTAGAGGTAATCCGTCGCGCGTCCCATTTTTTAGTTAATGTGAGCTAAATAACTACTAGTTGTCACAGAATTGTAATTCTGAGATGGTGTTTATTGGTGTTCGGTGTTGTTTACAATCTCGTGTCCAAATAGCGCGGAGTGGTTTTACAGTTACTGTTTTTTTCTCATGGAAAATCAGATCCAGAATCAAATTTCAGGTTGGAACATGGACTACTAGAGCGTACCTAAATTACCCGCGACCGTCAACGATCCCAAAACCGGGTGATCTTTGCAAATACGGCTGATCTTGTAATGACCCAAAAATAAGCAATTCGGAACAGGTTAGTTACAATTGGGTTTCTCTATGTTAGGTATTCTTAGTCTCAGTTAATAGTAGTCTAGGTAAATTCTTTCAAATTGCTTGTAGCATGGCACAGCCTATCACCAGACCACAATGTATGACCAAATTCCGGGCATTACAGAAATATATTATAAATCGGCCAAAGGCCATAATCCTGCAATAATGGTAAGGGCTGGAAATACTATGATGTTAGTAGATATCTTTAATAAGTAGTTGAATTTGATTTATACACCATAGTTATCATGTAATAGTTGTCACAGCTAGAACAACACATCAAATCATGTGTCACTAATATATTAAATAGGCTAGGGGTAGCGGATAGGTAAGGATAAGGGCGGTAGGTGGCTAAGAAAACTAAACTTGTAAGAATTAAAATAAAATATGCTTTAGAAGTAGGATACAGACTTGTGTACTAGTAAAACTTTAGACAATATTAATTTACTGAAACATTTAATATTTACAGTGTACGGATGAAATATTTGGCCAAAATGCATGGGAAAATCTGCGCCAAAATGCATGGGAAGCGATTGTCTCCAGTGATCTTATTATTACAAACAACTCTGCATCACAAGAATTGCCGCCCGGTGTTAATCCCACTACACATTATATTGGTAAATATCAAACTTACTTATAGATCCAGATGGTAACAAACACCAAGAATATTTCTTGATTTATGTGAAGTTATTCAATTTTCAAAATGGTAATTAGATGAGCCGTATTGGCAATACGACATGTTTTCGACATTGTTTTCCGAAAATGACTGGGTCGTACTGTGTCCGGACTCCGTTTAGAAGGAATGCTATTCTAGACAGTCACATATCTCCCTCTTTCTTGGCAATATCTTTGGGTATATCATTGACGGTGTCCTTGGTTTAATATTAACAAGTGGTCATAACCGTAAATTTGGATTCGATTCATTGTTCTTTCATATTCAAAGGACGTAATAAAGAATACCAGCTCGCAGGCCAGCTCCAGTCCGAGATTGTAGCCGGTAGAATATGGCAATTATCACACCCCTTTTTGTCAATCAACTAAACGTGGTTGGACAACAGAATGCACCTACCTAACGCTCTGGGGAATACCTACAGGCGTGATAGTAATTTTATGATCATTTTGTTGCTTATTTACATAACATCTATTTGGTCTAATTTTGCGCCTTCTAATGCCATCTAGTGGCGAATAGCGTAAACTATTTTAAATAGACTAGCATATCATGCGAGCTAATGAGTAATGGGCAAAATAGTTTCTTGACTATGTCTAATAAGGGTCCTTTATTAGCGAGGATAAGGACGCGTGCCATATTCTGTAAGGTCTCATATAAGTCTGCAAGATCTCATAGTTTTAAAGACATTGTGATGATGGGTGATGTCAGTATTAGTAGATCAGTCTCGCTTTTATTATAGAAGATAGAAGCTATGGTAGCACACATCTGAATATAGACCTCACATTTCTTTTTCAGGTTGTAGGCGTGGAAGCATTAGATGAAGGCGTGAATGCGTCGGCGGTGTTGGCGTGGCGGGAGACGGGTGGCGCGGCGCGCGCGCCGGTCTGCTGGTTGGCAGAACAGCCCACTCACGCTGCTGCAGGGGATCATACCTGGTAAGGATAGATATCCACATACTTGGTTGGTCCATATGAGTAAAGTCCAATCGACTGCTACTTATTGGCCGGTTCCGGCATAATGTTGACCGCCCTTGTTGTTTGAGCGTATCTTCGGCGCACTGAATGGTTGGAGGTTCGATTCCCATCGGAAACGAAATTTTCTGTTCTGGGTGTTACGGGGATCGCCCCTTGTCTATGTATACCTATGTAATCCATAGTACGCGCGTTGTTAAGATGATATTATACAACAATACCAGCTACAAAGTGTAGACTATCACACATCTTGGACTTGTCTACTCGCTGGAATGAAATAGACGGTATGATAGTATAAAGTAGACGACAGTAGAGCAATGTTTGGAAGTTAATTCCTGTGATTACCAGTATGCAACATAGCGGTCTGACCTTTTTCAAAAGAAAATCATTCTATACTTCCATCTTAATTTCGTTTCCAGGCACAAAGTGGTGCGGCACTGGAGACATACCGACTACCACGACCTGGGCGCAGACCGGCGACTGGACCGCTGCTGCCGCACGCACGACCTCTGCCCCACCAAAGTACGGGTCTACTCCCGCCGACACAACCTCACCAACAACTCCTTCTACTGCAAGTCCCACTGACCCCAAAACGACCAACACCTCGGCTTTGCACCTCATGGGACACATATACTTCAATCTAGCTCAGGTCCCATGCTTAGAAGACTTGCCCAAAGGCCGAGAGTTCCGCGACGCTAAGCAGGGCTTCTAACATCTGCAACCGAGTACCTAGGTCAAACTCAATGTAGTGCCATCTATTAGTCAGGTGAATGTGTCATGCACAGATTTTGTATGCTCTAAATTTTGCCGATGGTTGCCGATAGACCCACTAGTTGGATCTCGGAGGGCAGATGGCAATCGCTCCGTGTAAATATCGGTGATCAGCCAAATCAGGGTAGACTGTAGCCGACCCCTCATAATGGGATAAGGCTAGGAAGAATAGAGATTAATAATATGTATATTAGTCTGTAATGTATTTATCTATTGGCCTATGTCCCCTGAAATAAATGAATCTATTCTATTCTATATAGGTATATAAATAACATACAACTACTGTCTATAACTCTATAAGTTTTAAATAAAAGTTTACATTTGCTGTATTATTAACATGTTAAACTGTAAAGTAAATACCTATTTATTACCACAGTTTTGAAAGACTATGGGAAAGAATTTCCAATCATAATTATAATCTGAAAATATTTTTTACTTCTTCATGCTCTTGCTGTATCAATTAAAATTTTCACGTACATACTTTTCTCATATTATTACCTTTTGTTTCAGAAAAACTAGACGCTATGGTGAAACTAATAAAAACAAAATGGAGCAGCAAAAGAGGCTTACGAAAAAAAATAACGGTGGCATAATATGTGTGTGTGAATATGTGATATGTAAGCGGTTTTACTATGGGTTTTACAAAGTTTTTAAATAAATAATGATTGGTAAAATATGAATATTTTATTTAATATTTTTGGGTATTTTACATTATTACAACTAAATATTTCGTAGACGAAATTGAGTTGCTATTACATTTCTTTTAGCATTCGCTAGTAGTAGTCTTCAGGCGTAGTGGTCATCAAGCCTGTCTGCAGAGTCTCATTATTAGTTCCTTCCTGGGCTATTATTTCAAGTTCTTCAGAAATGGTAGACTCCAAAATATACTCAATTGTAGATCGAGTCACCCTGAAAACAATCCAAAAATAAATTTCTTAAGTCTAATCAACTATGTATTGGTATTCATAAATTAACTGTGAAGTTAGGTATCTACAATGCACACTGTGAGCCTGCTTAACAATGTGGAGATGCCTTTTCTTCGCGTGGCTATCCTATCCTATCCGCGTGCAAGCATGTCTCACCGCCTCGCATTGTCGATATTCAGGACAATAAGCCAGAAACTTGGTTTTACAGCTGCCACAATCTACAATCATTTTATACATACACTTTACTTAAATATGTACCTGAAATCGATTTTGAAATCGATATTGCTGTACGAATTTACTACAAAAATATAATTTTGCACGTGAGGTTTCAATTTTCATTTCTTCGGTTGAGGTCCGGCCAATACAATAGGAGAAGATCGTCGTCGTCTGATAAGTCCGATGAAGATTCCTCCACGATTTTCCGAATGAGTGATGCAATTACTGTCTTTTCCATTATTTCCTGTTTTTCACAAAGATTATTGAAACTGAACCAAACCAAGTTATGCAAGCTACACTACAACAACAAACACTTGTCAAACTATCATTTGACACATTTTCAGCCGCTAAGGCGTTCCAGACACATGTGGACAAAATGGGCATTATTTTCGAAAATTTCGTTCATAACGTGAGTGGAACACAAATTTGTGGATAAAATCGTTTTGTACGTTTTTAGCGAAATTAACAGTGAATGGAACGCACCAGTAGTTTCTAAACGTTTATAGCATGACGTTCCATTTTCAACAAACTAAGATTATGAGTGGGTGTGTATCACCTTTCATTTTAGCATATTATTATTTTATTTCAACAAAATATGGTCATTATTTTGCAACATTTACTTCGTGAGTAACCATTTTGTCACGCATTTTCTTAGAAACTCAATTCCGTAAAAAATATTGATATTTGAATATTAGATATTTATTACGTGAAACGGAATGTTAACTGTCAATATATCGGCATTGCAGATGCGCGTATTTTGAAAAGGCCGACTTAAAATTTATCGATTTTTTGTCAACTCTTTTATAAATATGTAAAAATACTCTACTATTCTTATTAGCCATCCATTTATAACTTAAATGCATCAAAAACAATCATAATTACATTCATGAATTAATAATAAAGTTCAAAATCAATATCGCATTATAATCGCGAATTTATCCTTCAAATGAGCTGTGTAGAAGCCGTGGTTACGTGCACAGATGTGGTATATGTGGAAAAGGAGCGGTCTAGAACAGTATCGAGCGCGTATAAAGTGGACTTCTGGCGGGAAGTGCGGCGGCGGTGGCTGGCGGCGGGCGTGCTGTGCGCGGCCGCGCTGGCTGTGCTGGAGCCGCGGCTCGGCGCTCCCGGAGGCAAACACGATGCATGCGCGATTATAGACCATTGTAGAACGCATTGCACCTCATCATAGTCATGTAATTGAATTCTTATTTTAAAATTCTTATGCAGAGTCGTGAGGAATGGATTTCTGTCAATATTTAGGCTTCCACACTCAGTAAGTATCGTGCTTGGCTATAGATTCCGCAATGATGGATGAACATTCATTCCTTAGATGATGACCCTTACTTTTACTTTTATTAGGCACTTTAGATCATATACTTTAACTTAAAACCATTGAAATAACATACACAAGCATGTAATATTATTATTTTATTACCTTTAATAATGGCAACCTGTGTGGTGTGTACAAGGTGGCCCGATGACCTCATCCGACAAGGTGGTGCTGTGTGCGAGTCATTGGGGAAGCTTATGTCCAGCTGTGGATGTCTTCTGACTGATGTTGGGTGGTCTTAAATGAGATGTAAGGTTTAGGGACTGCCTGGTCTAAACCTACTTACTGGACGGGGCTGGGTGGTTGCAAGTTGGATCTCCGTTTGGCTGAATGGCAGAAATGGTCTTTCCTGATATGTACCAGCATGTGTGCCCCCAGTCCATTGTACGGTACTCATAGTACAAGCGTTGCTTAGTTTGGGACCATACAGTTGGTGCGTATGACTGGCGATATTTATTATTATTTATTAATACGAGCATTGCTACTCAAAATACATTTGTAATAATCTTCAAAGTATTTTGAAAAGATAAACACCTACCAAGAGTAAGTAGGTACCTAGGTAGTTGCATTTTGAAGATCATATTCTTACCACACCAAGCTTGCTTGCACTAAATTATTAATTTCCTTAAACAATTGGCGTAATATTAAAACTATTCTTAAAAATAGTATTCACCATTAGACCTAGAGGTTTGTAATAATAAGATATGATCATACTTCCAAACAACATCTCCTTATAGCTTAAGTTATGTTTCCTCCGGTAGCGGTGCTGTCATATAGCGGCCGTCACTAGAACATTGGCTATATGTGAACAACGGTATCCAATACCGCTCTCTAGGAAACCGCGCCATTTAGTTTAAGAGCTTATTAGACCTTCCTAAATTTAGGCTACTTAATTTAGTCGTGACTGAATTTAAGCAAGTGTAATCGTATTTAGCAAGTTAGAATCTTAAATTTAGAAGCTAAAGGGTTATTACACCTTCCTAAATGTAGTCACCTAAATTTAGAACCTAATTTAGCGAGCTTCTGATTACCTTCTCAATTTAGGATGCTAAATGCTTGCTAAATACGATTACACTTGCCTAAATTCAGTCACGACTAAATTAAGTAACCTAAATTTAGGAAGGTGTAATAGCCCTTTTACATAGCCAATGTTCTAGTGACGGCCGCTATATGACGGCACCGCTATCGGAGGTAACCTTAGTTTTACGTATACTTTTTGAAAAAGAAAAGCCGCAGGAAAGTCGCGGGCGGTGGCGGGTGTGCGGGCGGTATGCGAGCGGGGAAGCCACATTCCATCCGAGCTCCTAGTTGGCTTGGTGGGGTAGGACATAATTGGTACTCGTCCACCCTCCAGGCGCTCTCCACACGCAGTACGTGTCGCACGTCCCTCGGTCGTACATCTACTACTGGGCGGGCGCGAGCACGCACGCGCACACGCTGGTCGCGTGGTCGCGGGAGCGCGCGCGCGTGGTCGCGCTGTGCTGCGTGCACGCGCACGTGGTCGCGCCCGCCATGTGCGCCGCCGTCGTCACCGCCTTCAGGGACGGAGTGGATTATAGGATTGTAAAGGGGTACGTATCATAGATAATTCTATTCAATTGTATTTGCCCCTCCCCTTCCGCTACCTCGGCTCCCCCGTTGCTGCCCCTGAAGATGATTATGTCATCTATCTGGGCTATCCAATCAACAAATCCAATTGCAATCGGTCCAGTAGTTTATCCATATTGTCACTCGAATAAACATACAGGAAATTTATCTGACGATTAAAAATACTACCTGTTAACTACCACCAGTGATTACTAATACTATTTGCTAATATTACTATTACTACTATCAACTACTACTACATACCTATGTAGGTGGCAGTAGTAGTACAAAACACGTTTGTTAGTAGTCATAATTAATAAGTATGTGCTTATACACTTAACTATGACCACAGCTATGACTACTAACGTGTTTTGTATTCGGACACTTCCTAGTCCCTGGGAGACCGGGCTATTTAGCGGTGGGTCCAGCGGTGGGTCCTGCGATTGGTCCTGCGGTGGGACCTGCGATGGGTCCTGTGGTGGGTCCTGCGGTGGGACCTGCGGTGGGACCTGCGATGGGTCCTGTGGTGGGTCCTGCGGTGGGACCTGCGATGGGTCCTGCGGTGGGCCCAGCGGTGGGTCCTGCGGTGGGCCCAGCGGTGGGTCCTGCGGTGGGTCCTGCGGTGGGCCTAGCGGTGGGTCCTGCGGTGGGTCTAACAGTGGGTCCTGCGGTGGGTGGTGTTGATGTGGGTGTGGTGTGGTTGTGGCCCGCAGCGCGATGTTGTCGTCGGTGTGCGGCGGGTGCGCGTGGCTGTCGCTGGCGCTGCGCGGGGGCTCGGCCGCCGCCGCCGCCGCCGCCAGCCACGCTGTGGAGCTTCTGGTCGCGCCGTTACTGGTGAGCACTCACAGGCAAATAGCGGCAAGGCTCTAGTTGTATTTTTATAGGACTGCGGTGGCAAAAAAGCGTACGGCCCGCCTGATGTTAAGCAGTGAGGCGAGACGGATGTTCCCCTCTAGCCAACTGGCTTTGTCTACAAGTGTTTTTACAAATCGCTACGCTTCATGTATGGAAATGACATAAGTCACGTGGTCGACATAGCGACTTGTAATGTCATTTCTAACATTTAACGTAGCAATTTGTAGAGACGCTTGGAGGCGAAGCCACTTGGCAAGGGGGTTTGGCCTGCAGTGGACTGTGACGGCTTTGTAGTCGTTGATAAAAGGCCGCGCGTTGAAGTCCATATTACGCTGAATACGGTGGTTTAGCGGGCTGCGTGTGGAGCCATGAAAAAACGTGACGCTCCGCGCTGCAAGCGGTAAACGTCAAAATTCTATATGACAACTCGTACAGGTTCTCTAAGTACTTGCGTTTATATCGTGCACAGCGTTCACGTTACGTTGACGCTCGACGCTGATCGCTGCAAGCGCGGAGCGCCACATTTTTTATTACCTTGTAAAATTCAAAGAAAAATTCATTGTGTAATCAAACTTTCGATTCCTATCGCGGCAACGGTAGGTTAATAGCCTTTTCGTAATTTATCCTGGGTGGACTGCGTGTCACTCGGTCGAATACTCAAAGGCTACTCAAATATTTAAGTCCCACTTAGCAGTTGGAGACGGCGTTAACTGTCATTTTTTGTATGGCGCGCGTCAAAGTTAAGCAGCTCTCAAATTTAAGTTGCGTGCGAGTATTCAGCCGACTGTCTCATAAAATAGTAGTCGCTTGATTTGGGACCATTAGTCGGTGTGTTAATCTAGCCATGTGTTGTTGGCAGTGTGGTTTCGCGTCCACACCGCCCCTCTCGGGCATCGTGCTGAGTGCGCTAGCGGCGCTGGCACCCTTCGTGTTGGGCATGTGTGTTGGGGCGCGGCGGGGGCGGTGCGAGGGGCGGCGCGAGGGGCGGTGCGAGGGACGGGGGCGGCGCGAGGGGCGCGCGGCGCGGCTGGCGGCGCTGGCGCTGGTGTACGCGGAGTGCTGCGAGCGGCTCGAAGACGCTTCCGGGATACTGAATGTCGGGGACCTCCTCGTTACGTTAGCTCTCGGTAAGTTCGTAGGACATCCAGGGGCGCCGACTCCGTGGGTGCTCGGGGGCTCCAGTACCCATGAGAGCCAAGTAGTGGGTGCTGAGTACCCATGAGCCCAAACATTAAAATTAGAAATATTTCTGAAACTTTACCCGCGTGCACGTTTCAATTGATTTATTTAGATTGAACTATGTTGACTGTAACTTCAATTAAAAAGCTGGGTTCTAAGTAAGTATATTTTCAAGTTTTTTTGAGGTTAAAAGTTAGACTTAGATAAATGATTATTCGAAATATTACATGAGCATTTGTGGTGTGCACTTTTGGATTTTCCCAATATTTTTTTTAACTTATTTTTCCTACGTTTAAAAAATGCATCACCTTTTTTACACGACTACCCAAAAAAAAAAGAGTGTATATGTGTTTAGGGTTCATGTATGTATGTATGTTTGTATGTGAGATTCTTTATTCCACCATAACTTATAAATGCCTGAACGGATTTCGATGTATGGGGTATCGTTAGAATCCTTGCATCATTCCGGGTAACACTGGGTATATTATTTTTGAAAAAAATCAATATGGCGTCATTATGGCTCAACTTTAATATGTGAAAAAATAAATTTTTTCTTCCATTATTACAATATGGGTATCAAATTGAAGGCCTTGATGAGCACAGTCCAAAACTGTAGAATTTATAGGCATAATTTAACATAGGTAGGGTGTACATGCAAAACAAATATATCATTTTTGGCTGCTGTCACTAAAATGCATAAAATAAAAATAAATAATTTAAAAAATTAAAAACACGACTGCTCTGCCAAAAAACGAACTAAAAAGTATAAAACAAGTGCAGTGTCATTGCAGTCGGGGGCCCTCTTAGATTAAATATGTTCCACAGAACGGTCCCCCGACTGCAATGACACTGCACTTGTTTTATACTTTTTAGTTCGTTTTTTGGCAGGGCAGTCGTGTTTTTAATTTTTTAAATTATTGTCCTACTACTTGTCTGTTCTTTTAAACGAGTCATGATGATCACCCACGGGATTCATAACAAACTTCTTTCGTTGTGCTGGCAGAGCAGTCGTGAGAGTTCGTATAACGTCGAACTGTCCAGAGCTGATGTGGCTCGCCATCTCGCCATCTCGCACTCAATTGTCATTTGAATTCGCAGATTTGAATCTGGTTCGTACTACTCCACCTAGCCAACTAGGAGTCTGCCAAATGTGATGTCACCCACTCAAAAAGGCGGTGGCGGTGTGCGCTCGGTGGGGCGGGCGGGAAGCCGCAGGCGGTGGCGGGTGTGCGGGCGGTATGCGGGCGGGGAAGCCGTATTGCATCCAGGCTCTTAGTTGGCTTGGTGGAGTAGTAACTGTCTTGCACGATGAAAGTAAGGCTTGTGTCACATGACTCGTGGTGGCGGATGCGTGCCTCGGTGTGAGCTGACTCATTGTATCTGTCCCGAGCAGTGCTGTGCTGGCTATGCCTGGTGGCGGCGGGCTGCCTCGTGTACGCGCGCAGCGGGTTGCTGAGTGAGGCGGACGCGCGCCTCGTGCTCGTGTGCGCGCTGCCTAAATCCTTACATTGTGAGTTACTTTCACTTATTATATCTGTAGGTATCTATCTGTACAACTGATACCCATGGCGACATAAAAAGAAGATTAGTGACTTATTTATAGATTTACCGACTATAAAATAAAGACTTTAAGATAAAGAGAGATAGCAATCAGCACTCTTTCTCACTCTTTATGAGGAGTAGAGTTATTTATGAAGCAGCGTTGGAATAATGTATAGCGTCTGGTCGGAACAGCCCCTCCATGATCCCGCAGGTGTTGCGACTAAAGCACACGCCATGCGCCGACTAATAGGAACTTCTTCGTCTTTACGTGTCAACAGTTCTACTATTTGTTTAGAGTTTAGACCTTAGACCTTATTGATAAGGCATGTGGCCACATTAATAGCGTTCGATGAGGCCGAGTTCAAGTCCTCCCTCGTGCAGTTTGTGAATAAGGGGCAATCCAGCAAGTGTTGCCAGATGTTAAGCAGTTACCGTATCCTATAGATGCTTGCAACACCAAAGGCATAGCTCGCACATTGCTGACCTGTGGGGGAGTGGGACGGAAGGAGGGGAAGAAAGGGGAGGGGGTTGGGCTTCCGGCTCTCTCCCTCATCGTACGAAACGCAGGTATAATAGTTGGTTTACGCCGATCTTTTGTGAGAGGGTGGTACTTACCCGATCGAGCCAGCCCGTATATGAGCTGCAGTCGATTGGCTACAGTTTGGCTCTACCGCCAATAATGTGTGTATGGGTGCAGACTGGGCGGGGTCGGGCGCGTGCTGCCTGGCGGGGCTGGCGCGGCTGCCGGCGGCGCTGCTGGCGCCCGCGCAGGCGCTGCTGCTGGCCGCGCTCGTCACCGACGACGACGATGACGAACACACTGCCACCACTGATGCACTCCAATAGACCTTTAGATATAATAGTCACGCAATTGCCGCGCCCGAGCGATCAAATATGACGTTATTTATTTATTTTGCTGATTGGTTGATGGTTGGTTGGATAGTTTGGGATCAGGTAGCCATGTGTAGAAGGATGTTCCAGAATAGGTATTTATTTACACCGCTCGGCTCAAAGGTAATATAGACACACGCACCTTTTCGGTGATTAGACAAATAGGTATTTCTATTTTTAAGTACCTGAGTTTATTTAATTCATAAATCAATTTAAATAATAGTAATAAGTATTTTAAAAGTATCTAGGTTATTATTAGTTAGCTAAAAGTAAAGTAACTAAGAGGCCTTAGGGGACAGCCTTTCGCAATATTGACCTCAATAGATAAATTAAGGACCATATTAGTAAGATTTTACTATTTAGAATTCGAATTTAGTGAACACTAAATTGTCGCTACTCGCTTCAAGCGTCAAGCGTCAGCATTGTCCGCCTTTTTTATGAGCTTAAGCACATTAACAGCTAACATTTTCTGTGAATTTCAAACATATTGGTTCTATTCGTATCAAATGATTTAGAACTTGTCAGTTGGCTCGACCTCATTAAAAATTGTCTTTAGCGGGAAAGCTCTTAGCGGTAAACTAAGTAAACGAGTTTTTTATGGCCACATACTGTTTCGTAGTTATAGAGTAGGTACCTACATTTTATGGTTGACGCTTTACGCTTAAAGCGATTAGCGTCATGTTTTATGGCCGCAGGATGAGTTACTATTTACACAAATAAAAAATAATGTTTAAAAATTGTTTTATTTCGAACTTACCATGCAATTATCACACCAATGAAAGAATACTCAATAGTAAAAACAAACACTTAAGTAGTGCCACTAACTTACTACCGCCGAATACTCACTCAACATTTAAGACTGCTTTTTAACGCCACATACGAAAATATGCAAAATACGAGACGTCTCATCTCACATAATTATAAGGTTTCAATATTTGAGTTTTCGACCGTAGGTACTCTAGGTACCTTATTCTACTTAATACTTACAGGTATTTTATTTACCAACTTATACTCTTATGTCTATGAAAGTACATTACTTAGGATAACATTTATTTTGTTTGACTTCAAACTGGGGTACTTTCCAACAACTTACTGAATAACTTATTACTTATAACTAATTAAAATAAATATCTACACTTCATAATCACAGTCGCATTATTTAAACTAAGTAATTTATTAGGTTATCATTACCCAGTATTTGGTTTTGAGTAGGTAAACGTAAGTAATAATGATTAACACTGGAGCCATGCTCCTACAAATGTTCTTACCTACCTATATTAAATGTGAATTCCATTATTTACAACATTTATCATTAGTAGCTTCAATTTCGAGCTATAATTAATGAACACATAACAATCTAGCGATAACTCATCATTTTAATAACTTACAAACAACTAAGCTAGGTACCAATATTTAGTTGCCTCGTCAAAATAACATTCATGCATATATTTATCTACACATTCAAATATCTCGAAGACTGACAGACATGACAAGATGGCGGTCACACAAAATGGCGGATGTTACAACTCGCAACGGTCCACGGCGACGCTGCGTTGCTGTGACGCGAGTCACGCGTTCGCGTTCGCGTCGGCCGGCGCTTGTTGCTGCAACAGCTCCCAGTACAGACCGCGCTTCTTGACCAACTCGTCGTGCGAGCCGCTCTCGGCTACCACACCTACGAAACAAAGGATCGATAAATATAGTCGATATAATATCGATATATCATTCTAACATCTATGAACATCTCAGGCAGTCGGAAGTATGAACTGACTGGCCTAGCCCTCTGACAGTCAGGCCCGTATTAATAAATCGATCTAAAGACCTGAGGTCAAACATAAGATGTTGTTTTTGATATATGTTCCATACATTAAACGTCAAAACTGCATCTTAAGATCGATCTCAACTTATATCGAGTTATTAATATCGGCCTAGGAGTGTGGAAGTCTGTAAACCTATGGCCTCACCCTTGTCGATGACGGCGATGGTGTGCGCGTGGCGCACGGTGGCGAGGCGGTGCGCGATGATGATGGTGGTGCGGCCGCGCGCCGCCGCCTCCAGCGCCGCCTGCACCGTCTGAACACACACACACACACACACATCATTGCTGACGCTCACGGGGAACACACATTAATATGGCTTCTTAGTATAGATCTTCTATGTATATAAAATTGTTACTACGGGCCATTTAAGTAACCATTATGGCCGGCGCACATAGAGCACGAAATCGAATTTAATGCTTATCCAATCGAAATAAGGTATATATTTCAATGCTCGGTGATCGACCTCGGAGTATCGCGGAGCATTTTCTCGGTGCACCCGCTGGAGCACCTTATTTCGATTGGATAAGTATTAAATTTGATTGATAAAAAATAATATGCCATGCCAAGCCGTGCTCTATGTGCGCCGGCCATTAACGTTTCTGAATAGGGCGGTTAGTATAGCGGCATCTTCACTGTATTCTTGTACTAAAATCATAAACGCGTCTCTGCCTAGTCGCTCAAACAAGTGTGTTGCCGACTAGCCTAAGTGAATGTCGCTAGGCGGACGGTTCAAAAGTCCTAGTAGAAATTGACGAATGTCAACAATAGCCCAAACCCCCTTCCCCTAGGTGAGTGGATGAGCGGGTAACTGGGTGAGTAGGTGAGTGGGTTGGCGTATGAGTGGGTGAGGGAATGAGTGGGTGAGCGGGTGGACGGGTGAGTGGGTGAGTGGATGAGTGGGTGAGTGTATGAGTGTATGAGCGAATGAGTGGGTGAGTATATGAGTGGGTGGGTGGATAAATGGGTGTGTAGATGAGTGGGTGAGTGGGTGGACGGGTGAGCGGGTGGGTACCTTCTCGCTGGCGGCGTCGAGTGCGGAGGTGGCCTCGTCGAGCAGCAGCACGCGCGGGCGGCGCACGAGCGCGCGTGCGATGGCCACGCGCTGCTTCTGCCCGCCCGACATCGCCGCGCCGCCCTGACCCAGCTTCGTTTCGTACCCCTGCACCGAGGAATTATGCTTTGAAGAGATTTCAACACAAACTCCCACCCCTAACACTTACCTCCTTCCCTTCATCATCATCATAATCATCATCATCATCATCATCATAATTATCATAATCAATTCCGCCAAAAGACGTCCACTGTTGGACATAGGCCTCCCCCAAAGTTTTCCACAACGACCGGTCCTGCTGGCCTACTCCGAAATACGAACCTAACGTTTCGGCTGACGGATTGTCGTGATTTGACATTTCTTCTTTCGTTTTTCTCTACGACTTGACATTGTTTTGATCGTAAATCGAATCCGTACTTCCGACGATCCGTCAACGACGTATGTCGGAGTAACCCCCTGTGCCACTCGCCCCTTCACACGAGTTAAATTACAAATTCGGGCAAGAATAATAGACGTCATTCTGAGTTCAATTTAGGGTCAGTGACGTAAACGTACGTCTTTATGACGAAGACATACGTCGTAATGCTACTAGGGAAACTCGGGCAACAAATATTAATATTGGAGATTCTATCCTCTCACGCAGTATTATAATAAAATTATAATGTATAATAGTAGGGTTTGACCATCCAATAGAACAACGATGCCAGAGACAGTTCCTGAAACCATTGCTAACCAACTATTGAAACAGAATTGGATCTGCTGTGGCATTAGACTATCTTATCATGAGGCGCTCACAGAGCTGCAATTACTCATCGGTAAAAAATCTGACGTTAAACAACGCTCGGCAAGGTCAACCAGAGATGGGTGACCATTTAGTGGCATTTGAACTGAGCGTCTCCGTGCTTCAGAGGGCACGTAAAAAGTCGGACCCGGTTGTTGTCATCTAGGCAGTCGTTAAGCCCTGTCAGAGGCGGCGGCTTGAACAACTCTGACACCAGGTACCAGGGAACCATACGATAAGAAGAGCTCACCAGCGGCAGGCTGGCGATGAAGGTGTGTATGTTGGCTTGCTGCGCTGCGGCGACGATCTCGTCCATGGGCACGCGGCGCGAGTTGTCTCCGTACGCGATGTTCTCGCGGAGGGAGCGCTCGAACAGCGCCGGCTCCTGCTGCACCAGCCCGAGCTGAGCCCGCAGCTGGCGCAGTGACAGGTCCCGCTTGATGTCCTTGCCGTCCAGCTCCTGCGAGCACAAGGAGGTTATTGGTGGTAGAGCCAAGTTGTAGACAATTGACTGCAGCTCGTATACGGGCTGCCTCGACCGGGGTAGTACTACCCAAAAAAATACGTCACGACTTTTATCCCCATTCGGGGGTAGTCAGAGGCTTGAGTGGCCATACACTACCATATTGTTGAGGTATTAACCAACTCAAAGCCCACGTTTCACCAGATAGTCAGAACCCAACGTGACAGGTGGTGAACCTTGTCGCCGTGTATACAGGAACTGACTATTACGTACATAGGTAGATTTCCTCACGATGTTTTCCCTCACCGTAAGCGAACTGTAAATTATGCACATAAATGAAAATTCATCAATTGGTGCATGCCCCACCGGGGATCGAACCTGGGACCTTCTGATTGCTAGCCCAACGTGTTCGCCCCTAGGTTACCGTCGCTTCAACCCTCTCACAGAAAATCGAGCGTAAAGCAGCTATTACAGTTGCGTTTCGTACGATGACTCTTCCCCTCTCTCGCTTATCCCCTCCCTCTGTCCCACTTCCTTTCAGGTCGGCAAAGTGCGAGCAATGCTTTTGGTATTGCGAGCATCTATGCCACGGTAACTGTTTAACATCAGGCGGGCCGTACGCTTGACACCTGTCCTATGAAAAAAGTAAGGTGGTACTCACGATGTCTCCCTGGTCGGGGTCGTAGCTCCGCATGAGGAGATGCATGAGCGTGGACTTGCCGCAGCCGCTGGCGCCCACCAGCGCGAGCGTCTCGCCGGCCGCCAGCCGCAGCCGCAGCCCGCGCAGCACCGGCACTGTCGGCCGCGTCGGGTACCGGAAGTGGAGCTCGTTGAACTTCACCTCGCCGGTCGCCGTCTAACACATACACAATGGTTTAATAAGCAGTTCGGTAGGTGCTCTTCAGAGGTACTCCACATAGGTACTCTTCAGAGATACTCCTCAGAGGTTCTCTTCAGAGATACTCCACAGAGGTACTCATCAGAGATACTCCTCAGAGGTACTCTTCAGAGATACTCCTCAGAGGTTCTCTTCAGAGATACTCCACAGAGGTACTCATCAGAGATACTCCTCAGAGGTACTCTTCAGAGATACTCCTCAGGGATGCTCTTCAGAGATACTCCACAGAGGTACTCCTCAGAGATACTCATCGGAGGTACTCCTCAGAGATACTCCTCAAAGAAACTTCTCTGAGATACCTTAAGAGGTTTCTCTGAATAGTATCTTTGAGTACCTATGATGAGTAACTGGGTTAAGGGGTAATGGATGCTCGCCCCCTATATTAGAACGAAAATGCCATGGGCCAAACGTATGTGCACTGCATCCCTGTCTACCCATATAGACGTGATGGTGAGTAGTGTAGCGGTAAAGAAACGATCTTCCAGCCAGACGGGAGTTGGAGAGTCACCTGGCGGGAGTGACTACTCCGCCCCACTGGTTGTTGACGGAGATTCGTATATGTGCCTCGTGAATCTTGATATCGTGATTCAGGATCTATTGCCGTGTGTCCACTGGCAAGTAACTTCCGCAATTTCTTGCAGAAGTCACTTGCCGACGTGTTTCCACTGACTGCAATTTTACACAACCGCGTACATGTGGGACTTGCGGCAAGTTCGGCAAGTCGCAGAAGTCCACTTGCGTGAGTATTTACAAATTGGAAGTCGCTTGTGCAAGTCAACTTGTGCAAGTTTTCTTGCCAGTGGGCACGCGGCATATGTATAGTTCGCGACAGGTCGAGATGACATTCGGGTTATGAGCTTTTTGCAGAATAAAATCCGAATCAAAATTAGCAGGACTCGATAAACAATTAAAATCGCCCACAAAATAATTAAATTAAATTATTCTGTTGCGTTGCGGGTCCTGCTAATTTTGATTCGGATTTTATTCTGCAAAAAACTCATAACCCGAATGTCATCTCGACCTGTCGCGAACTATAGTATTGGAGCGTTGCACCCTGCGCCATCAGTTAATAGCGAGATGTGAGGTCCCTACTATAGTATATCCTCACCCAGTCGTCGTGTTCTTGCGCGGAGTCCTCGGTGACAATCGCGGGCGGGCGAGCGAGCGCTGCGAGGATGCGCGAGCCGGAGCGACGCGCCGCCGCGAAGCTCGGCGCGAACGACAGCGCCGCCGCCAGCATCCACGCGCCGTAGATCAGCGCCTCCGACACCCTGCACCACGGGACATTGTTGCTTCGTCTACAAGCGTTTCTACAAATCGCTACGCTTAAATGTATGGAAATGACCTTACAAGTTGATAAGTAGATCACGTGGCTTGTGTCATTTCCATACATGAAGCGTAGCGATTTGTAGAAACGCTGATAGACGAAGACACTTGGCTAGAGAGGCTGCTCTCTCATACCACTTGTCTAGATGAGCGTCAAGGTCATCGCGCCACCGTTTTTTGGCCGTTTACGGTATCTAAGGCTCGTATTAATAAATGCATCTCAAAGTTGAGATCGATCTTAAGACGCTGTTTTTGATATATGTTCCATACATTAAACGTCAAAACTGTATCTTAAGATCGATCTCAACTTTGAGATGCATTTATTAATAGGAGCCTAAATGCGAAAAGGTGTAATAAGTACTCACAGTCAGCTGCAATCACTGATCGGTAAACGATTGCAGGTTAAGCAACGCTTGGCAAGGCCAGTCAGAGATGGGTGACCGTTTAGTGACATTTGAACTGATCGTCTCTGTGTTTAAAGTACGTAAAAAAGTCGGTCCCGGTTGTCATCTAAGTCGTTAAGCCTTTCAGAGGCCTTCGGGCGGCTTGAAGAACTGACACCAGGGACCAGGGAACCATAGGATAAGAAGAAGTGTAATACTCACAGTATAGCGTACTCGTAGGGCAGGTCCTCGCGCGCGATGAGGTACCCGGCGTAGGCGAGCGAGACGGCGTAGCCGAGCGTGGGCGCGCACACGCACACGCCGTACACGGGGCCGCGCACGCGCCGCGCCGGCGCCGCGCGCGCCTCCGCCTCCGCCAGCGCCTCCGCGTACCGCGACAGGATCGCGCGCTCCACGCCTGCACGGCGGGAAAGAAACGTAATTACATTAGGAACTACGGGAACGTTCCCATACTACGTGACGTGACCCATTTTTTTCATTTTTTTACCCCCCTCTCCCCCTCGGTGACCACCCGTAGTATATGCCAAGACCCCCTCTCCCCCTCTCGTTTTCACGTAGTAATTCATAAATGTGGTTTTAAATCATTTTTTGCAAACAAAAAGTTAAAAAAAAACGCGATTTACTTGGGAAAACCACGAGGTTTTCTTAAGGATATTGACTACGTGACGAAAACTTAAACTTCCTCCCCCGCCCGTGTGACCATGCGTGGTATTTTGAAGACCCCCCCTCCCCCCTAAACGGGTCACGTAGTATGAGTACGTTCCCTATGCAGTCTATGTCCAGCAGTCTGGAATCATCATTTCACCCAAAATACGTCCACTGTTGTACAAAGGCCTCCAAGGTTTTCCACAACGACCGGTCCTGTGTCACTTGCATCCAGCGGTTTCCCGCGACCTCCACTAGGTCATCGGTCCCCTTGTGGGGCCTACCCACGTCTTCAGGTACGTTGGTTGCCACTCTAGAACCTTTCTGCCCAAACGGCCATCAATTCATCGGGCTATGTGCCCCGCCCACTGCCACTTCAGCCTACTAATTCGCAGGGCTATGTCGATGACCTTAATTTGTCTACGTATCTCCTTATTTCTGATTCGATCTCGTAGAGAAACTCCGAGCGTAGCCCTCTCCATAGCTCTCTGAGTGAACTTGAATACGTCTGGAGTCTGGAATACAGTTACAACATTAACTGTGACTGGGACCACCCAAACTATTCTGGGATTGATACCAGTGACACCCACCCCAGGGCAAATTTTGTAATTTTCTCTGGCCTATCATTTTCGTGATATTGTGCGGGTGACGTCACATTTGGCAGGTTCGTAGTTGGCTTGGTGGAGTGGTGCTAGGAGTGCAGAATAACAGAAGGAGTGTTACCGAGGCTGTGTTGAAGTTCACCCACCAGCACTTGTGGTGGTTCTATGTACTAGGAGAGCAGAATAATGTAAGAGGTATGTGTTACCGAGGCTGTGCACGGTGCGCACGTTGAGCACCACCTCGGTGGCGATGCGCGAGGCCTGCTCCAGCGCGCGCCGCTCCTTACACTCCGCGCGCCGGTTCACGTATCCCTCCAGGTAGATGCCACCCATCACCTGCCATCACATCACACTTAGCAAACAAAGGAAGGTGGAACTCATGGAAGAGCAACATAAGCTAAGTCACGGCAAATCCTCAGATTCACAGGTAAACCTTTAGATTTACTGGTAAGTCCTCAGATTCACCGGTTAATATTAAGAATCACCGGTTAATAATAAGATTACCAAACGGGCAGAAAAAATACAATATTTTAATTTCGAGCAGTTACAAACTCGTGTTGATTAATGGTATTTACTCAGTTAATCTCGGGTTTGACTGGTTAATCTTAGGATTTACCGGTTAAACACAAAATTTACTGTAGTTCTTTCAGGATTTAACTCAGAATTTAACTGCACATATTTAAAATCGTTGCATAGTTGCAGCTGGTGTACTCACGCAGGGCACGCTGAGCAGGCTGACGAGGGTCATCTTCCAGGAGTAGAGCAGCGCCAGCCCGACGCCCAGCGCCATGGTGCTGGCGCCCTGCAGCAGTGTGCCCAGACGAGTACCTGCCAATACATCAACAAGTCCTAAATAAAGGGCTCGTATGAGGGTGTGTGTGTATGAGGTTATGTGTGTGCGAGGGGAGGGGTGTGGGTGTGTGAGGGTGTGTATGTGGGGGAAGGTATGTGTGTGTGGATCTGTTTGTGGGATGTGTGTGTGTGGGGGAGGGGTGTGTGTGGGGGAGGGGTGTGTGTGGGGGAGGGGTGTGTGCGAGGTTGTGTGTGTTTACTGACCGGTGGCGCCCTGCACGGCGGCGCAGTCAGTGGCGAGGCGCGCGCACAGCGCCCCCACCGAGTTCCTCGCGTCGTCGAACCACCCCTGCTCCTGATGCACACAACATTGCTTCATTGTAATAAACTCAACACACTAAAACCTCTGTTCAGATCTTTGATGAAAGTTAGAAGGTAAATGGGAATAAAACATGAGCACTCTCCTAGCCTACTTATACTGTGTGGTGGTGGTTACTTTCGGCCTCCCCTGATTAAGCTTACAACCGATATTTACACGGAGCGACTGTCGACCCATACCCTTTAACCTGTCGTCCCGTGCCCTGTAACCTGTCGACCCGCGCCTTGTAACCTGTCAACCCGTGCCCTGTAACCGGTCGACCCGTGCCTTGTAACCTGTCGACCCGTGCCCTGTTCGTCATGTGACCGACCTGCTTAAGGTAGTTGGCGAAGAGCAGCTGCCGCAGTCGGTCGGTGAGGCGCGCGCCGGCGAGGCTGAAGAGCCACGCCTGCAGGAAGGTGACGCCGCCGCACGCGCCCGCGACGCCCGCGAACAGGCCCGCGTACAGCTGCGACTGCGCCAGGATAACTTCCTTGTCCGGCCACGCGAACATCTGACACACACAACACACATATGTAGATATCAAGTCCGTTATTAGCTTTATGCCGAATAAACAAAAAAAACTGTTCAATTTACGTAGGTGTGTATTAATAAGTATTTGTCCTTATATCTTTTTTATATTTTTTAACTATTTTATCCTTAGTCTATTGTGTGAGCTTACGCTTTACTGTATTTTCCTTTTTATTACGCATGCGGTGTTTACCTTTAAGTAATTGTTGCATTTTGTTCTGACTGTTTCATTGTATATTGTATGACGTATTTAGTGCAAACAATTGTTGGTAAACCAAATAAATAAATAAATAATCAAGCCGTATGTCCTTGCTCTACACTACTTACACCAAATCATCGACATAAACTACACACCACGTCGTCTCCTGCTCAAAATGACTTTACACAAGATAGGACATAGGCTACTTTTTATCCCGGAAAAATGTCAGGTTCCTGAGGAATTTTAAAGTTAATGCGGACGAAATCGCGGGTAGAACCTAGTTCTATAAAATAAGATAAATTCATACCTATTAAAGAATGGCCAGAAAATACATTCAAATACCTATTGGACTTCATGAGCTCCGTACAAGGACGTCTAGGTAGATCAGCCAGGGTAACATACGAGTAAACAATTTCCTAAATTTTCTAAGCTACAACCACTGGATCAAGCGATTAGCTAAATACTGCATGTCTGGACCATATTTTAGACCTATATTCTCAGTTAGGCCAATAGTCCCACTAGTTCTTTGTATTTCGGAGTACAGAATCTATGTGCATAATTTACAGTTCGCTGACGGTGAGGGAAAACATCGTGAGGAAACCTACCTATCCCTCGGGATTAGGTAATAGTCAGTTCCTGTATACACGGCGACAAGGTGCACCACGTGTCACGTTGGGTTCTGACTATCTGGTGAAACGTGGGCTTTGAGTTGGTTAATACCTCCACAATGTGGTGGTGCATGGCCACTCAAGCCTCTGACTACCCCCGAATGGGGATAAAAGTCGTGACGTTACATTATTATTATTATTCGGAGTATAGAAGACACTCACTCGTGTCAATCGGTATCTAAAAAAAGGTAGACCGACTTACAGCATATAGTTTAGAGAACAGAAACGCGAAGACAGGCATAGTGGCCCCGACGAGCAACGAGGCGAGCCCCCCTCCCGCGAGGAGCGACCACTCCGGCTTGTTCAGCTGCAGCAGCGCCCAGCTCGACGCCGGCGGGTCTTCCGATTCCTCTTCCAACGTCTCTTCAGGCTCCTACAAATAGAATACAACATGTTTTAAAACCAGCCAATAACGTAACGGTCAGTATCGGAAATGCTTAGAAACAGAAGATGAAAGCTAGGTAGATGAAGGCTAGACACCTCAAAGCTAGGAAGAAGTAGGCATTCATGCGTCTATGAAAGCTAAGAAGATGAAGACTAGGTACATGAAAGCTAAGAAGACGAAGGCTAGATACATGAAAGCTAGGAAGATGAAGCTAGAAAGGTGAAGGCGAAGAGGGAGGCCAGGAAGATGAAGGCTAGAAAGACAAAGGCTCGGAAAGTGAAGGCTAGGAAAATTAAGGTTAGAAAGGCACGGAGGATGAAGGCTAGATACATGAAAGCTAGGAAGATGTAGTGTAGTATTAGTTACCGGGTAGTTGAGCTGGTCGGGCGCGGCGGCGGCGGCGGGCACGTGCGCGGACGACACCGAGCTGATGCGGCTGCCGCGCAGGAACCGGTCCCGGGATATCACCGACCCTGCACAACAACACTCAACATTAAATAAGGACAATAAATACACAGAAATAATGCAATCAATATTTACATCCTCATTCTAACCCGAGCCGAGCAAAAAACTAATATTCATAAGGTGCATCATAAAAAAGACAAGATACAACGTTGCGAATAACGAAGTGAGGCCGGTATTCTTAAACATGTGTGCGACGCGCCGCGCACAAGGCTCGGCGTAATTTCATTGTACATGTATGTGTGTAAGTGTGTATGTACTATGTACACGGCAAAGCGTATTTTCTTGTTTTTATTGATCTGAGATTGGCCGTTTTCCGACTGCACGGCACGGCACCGGCACCGGCACAGTGGCAGCTATTTGCGGGGTTTCCATTGGTCAGTAACCAATGATAACTGGTCACTGACCAATGAAAAAGCTGCCGCCATGCCGGTGCCGGTGCCGTGCCGTGCAGTCGGAAAACGGCCATTGGGCGTGTCTATGCGGCGAGCTGCCACGCCCAAGCCATCATTTATGACATTAGTCTATGCCTCCCGACGTCCAAAGTGACTGCTCAGGTGCGCCATGTGACTCATATAGGCGCACCAATTGAAAATGGCGGCGTCTTCATCAGGCGCATGCCTCGCCCGAGCAATCAGTTTTGACGTTGGAACGTATAGACACAATGTCATAATATGAGTGCTCGGGTGAGGCATGCGCGCCATATGGACGCATCTAATCAGGAAAACTATTTGAATATTCGTCCCCAGACTTACACACCAATTCCTACTCATATAAATCGAAAGAGACCCTTTTATATTAGCACCTGGAGAACAGTATTCAGAACAGTTACCTCTATGCGTGGTGGAGAGCCTGCTGACCGACCGCTTGAAGTGCTGAACATCATCTTGACCTACCACATCATCATCGTCGTCATTGTCCGCGGCTGTCGTCGCTATACTCCTGGAAACCACATGAGATATTAAAGGGTGAAGATTTCTGCTAGAAGTACCTATAATAAGGGTCCCCTAAGCCTGCAATAGTGATGGCCCAAGTATCATACAGGGGCAATCATAGTGGCTGGCCCAAGCTTGCAATAGAGGCCTATAGTAATAGCAATAAGGGCGGAGCAGTAGAAGTCAACTAGACCTTTAATTGAGGCCCACGTGTACAATAGAGCAGGCTAGCAATAGTTGCGGCCTAAGCCTGCAATAGCATCTGCCTATGCCTGCAATAGATAGATACGGCCCAGGATAGTAACAGGAGCGGCTAAAGCCTGCAATGAAGCAGCTCAGGCTTGCAATAGAAG
This sequence comes from Drymonia ruficornis, assembly GCA_947859195.1. Classification (NCBI taxonomy): domain Eukaryota; kingdom Metazoa; phylum Arthropoda; class Insecta; order Lepidoptera; family Notodontidae; genus Drymonia; species Drymonia ruficornis. The sequence continues at coordinate 90,952 of OX401932.1, forward strand.
ACTCAGGCCCGCAATTGTTTCGACCTAAGCCTGCAACAGCGGCCTAGATTGCAATGGCCCGCAATAGGGGTGGCCCAAGACGTAACAGATCTGGCCCATGCTATGAAATAGGGTTCTGGCTTACTTATTGGTCATGTCGTCCTGCACCAGCTTCCAGTAGAGGCCCTTCATCGCCATGAGTTCCTGGTGAGAACCCTGCTCCAGTACCGCGCCCTGTTCCATGTACACGATGCGGGACGCGTTCACTATCGTCGATAGCCTGGTGGAACGTCCATTGAGCGTTATATATATGAGTTTATAGGAAGGCAAGATCGCTCAACGCGCAATGGAAGTGCTAGGTGTTTTGGTAGTGCTAGAATCAGAACCGTGGGTCGATGATATCAGACCAAGGAGGAGGAATAGCGAACTCTGCTACCCTGTCGACAGATGGCGCTTTTATCAATAACACCAATTTCAATAGGAGTCTGAATCGCGCAAGCGATGTTTGCACAGATTTCACAGAACTTAATATCGTGGTAACGATAAATTTTGGACTAACCTGTGCGACACGACGAGTGTGGTTCTGCCCTTGCTGGCGGCGTCCAGGGCAGCTTGAACCTAGCACAAATAAATTGTATAATTAGTAACACGTAATCATCAATGAAGGTCGCGGGAAACCGCTGGATGCAAGTGGCACAGGACCGGTCGTTGTAGGACACCTTGGGGGAGGCCTATATCCAACAGTGGACGTCTTTTAGCTGAAATGATGAATCATCAATCGTAACCCACAGATGTTTGCGAGATTATAAACAGCTGATCTGATTTCAGAGAGCAATAAGAGGTGATGGTGAGAACTATAGACTGTAGGTATAAGGTATGAGCCACGTATTCATTAAGGGACATTTGTCCCGCGACTCTGTCGCCCGACACGAATTCTATGTGTCGGGCGACGTCGCGGGGGACATCGCCCGACTTCGCAGATGACAGCTACGTGTCACATGTCACGTGTCGTGGCTCCGAGATCGAAAACCTTGCGCGACTTCATGTAAAATCGTGTCCGTCGACAATCGCCCGACTGCATGAGTAAGTAGTGAGGACGGTGTCCGCGACTATCCTCGACATTGTCGCACGTTCAGGTTGTTGAGTGGCGACCACGTACCGGAAAACGCAGCGTGGGTAGGCCCCCCACAAGGTGAACCGACGACCTAGTGAAGGTCGCGGGAAACCGTTGGATGCAAGTGGCACAGGACCGATCGTTGTGGATATCCTCGGGGGAAGCCTATGTCCAACAGTGGACGTCTTTTGGTTGAAATGATGATGATGAGTCGCACGGATATCTCGCGACATGTCTCTCGCGTGTGTTGTGTGTGTGGTGTGTAGGTACCTGTCGCTCGGCGGCGGGGTCGAGCGCGGAGGTGGGCTCGTCGAGCAGCAGCAGCGCGGGGCGGCGCAGCACGGCGCGCGCGATGGCGATGCGCTGCTTCTGCCCGCCCGACAGCTGCGCGCCGCGCTCGCCCAGCATCGTGTCATACCCCTGCACACACACCGACAACATCTCATGGTGTTACTCTTTTATAGCCAAAGATGGCACACTGGCAGACGGTCCACCTGATAAGTGGAAGCCGCCGCCCAGGACATCTGTAGCTGAGGAGAGCAGACGCGGCGCCGACTTTTTATAATAACTAAGGCGGCAAATGAAGGTATGATTGACTGCAAGCACCAACGTAGCATACAGGTTGGTTCGTCCTGTGGTTGGTTCGCCCTATGGTTGGTTCATCCTATGGTGGTTCTATGGTTGGCATATGGTTGGTTCGTCCTGTAGTTGGTTCGCCCTATGGTTGGTTCATCCTATGGTCGTTCTATGGTTGGCCTATGGTTGGTTCGTCCTGTAGTTGGTTCGCCCTATGGTTGGTTCATCCTATGGTCGTTCTATGGTTGGCCTACAGTTACTCTACTCACGTTAGCCAGCTTGGTGATGAACTGGTGCGCGTGCGCGGTCTTGGCGGCGGCCACCAGCTCCACCTCGCTGGTTCCCTCCGCGCCCAGCAGGATGTTCTCGCGGATGGTGCCGTGGAACAGCACCGGCTCCTGCCCCACCACACCTGCAGGGGGGGGGGGGTTTATGAACGACGATGCCCTTGCCAGTAGACCACCCGGTCTACCACTCCACCAAGTCAACTAGGCGCCTGTCAAATGTGACGTAACCCGCACAAAAAGGCGGTGGCGGTGTGCGGGCGGCGTGCGGGCGGCATTCTACCCAAGCGCCTAGTTGGCTTGGTTGAGTAGTACTGTTTCATGTAATTAGGTCGTTACAGCTTACTAGCGACATAGCTATTATAGTCCCAATTTGTGCTAGAAGTGGGTTCACTCGAACGAACTCTGAACTTCTCGCTTCCTATTCAATTCCTCTAACTACTAAACTATAGAAGTGTTCCTTCTTTTAGTAGTTTTTTACGACTTTCCCGAATGGGAATAAAAGTCGTGACGTTATATATATATTTTTTTTACGACTATAAACAAATTATTTTCGTTCTTTATTTGTACTTCGATTATATCATTATCCGTGCACCAAATATCGCCATCTTGTGCCCAGTACCTTTATTTACACTTGCCCTAACAACGCCATCTACCGTTAAGGATAAAAAAAACAAGCTTCTGCTACTCTCCAACAGATGTCGCTACCAAATACCTGAATCGCGCTATCAAAATAATCACTCACCAATGCTGGTTCTGAAGTGATGCAAGTGCAGCGCTTGCAGCGGATGCCCGTCTACCGTGACGCGGCCGCTGTCGGGCTCGTACAGCCGCTGCAGCAGCTGGAGGAGCGTGGACTTGCCGCAGCCGGACCCCCCCACCAGCGCCACCGTCTCCCCCGCGCGGATGTTCAGCGTCAGGCCGCGGAGGACCTGCCACGAGCAACATTATTACTACAGAACCAAGCCAACTAGACGCCTGTCAAATGTGACGTCATGAAAAGGTGGTGGCGATGTGCGGGCGGTGTGCGGACTATGTGCGGACGGGGTCTACCGGGACGGGGTCTACCCGGACGGGGTCTAGCCACAGTTCAACCGAGCGCGTTTAGTGGATTAGTATGTCTTTTTCATCCAGGACTTAAAGTATTTTCAAGGTGGTAGAGACAAGCTGTAGCCAATTGACTGCAGCTCATATACGGGCTGGCTCGACCGGGGTAGTACCACCTTCTCACAGAAGATCGGTGAAAGCAGCTATTACAGCTGCATTTCGTACGATGAGTGAGAAAGCCGCCCAACGCACCCCTCTTGCCCTCCCTCCGACCTACTCCCCTTCAGCTCGGCAACGTTTGAACAACGCCTTTGCAAGCATCTATAGGCTACGGTAACTGCTTAACATCAGGCGGGCCGTACGCTTAAATAAACTATTGTCAAAAATTGCAAACAAGAGAATCAAGAACCTTTCTGCCTCATCGGCCATCAGTTCTTCGGGCTATGAGCCCGCCCACTGCCACTTCAGCCTACTAACTCGCAGGGCTATATCGGTGACCTTGGTTTGTCACCATATCTCCTCATTTTGATTCGATCTCGTAGAGAATTACAGACACAACAGCATCATCAAATCAGTGATCAGTGAACCCAGCCATGCCGTAGATCTCACCAACTCGTCGACCATACTAACCTTCACATCAGGCCTGGACGGATAATTGAAGTACAAGTTCTCGAAGACGATGTCTCCCTTGAAGTGATCTGGCTTGAGGCCGGTTTCCTGCAGCGCGTCGATGAGAGACCGCCTCTCCAGCAGGCGGTACAGCGAGCGCGCCGCGCCGCGCGCCGCTGAGAACATCTCCAAGTGCGGGTGACACATCGCTATGTTCTGCGCCGCCATGAACGTTAGGAACAGGATCTGGGGACAACCGTAGTCGTTAATTGATGGAATCAGGCGTATTTCGGAAATCCATTGTTAAACCATTATAGAGAGGGACTCACCACTCACCCTCGGAATTGTCAACCTCCAAAATTATAAACCAAATGAATTGATCGATAATAGAAGAGGCCAACAAGACCTAACTCCCTGTCAGTCGAGAGTATGTCTGTCATGAGTCATGAACCGTAGCCTTTGTCATGAACCGTAGTCTTTGTTAAGGTGCCGTACTTCAAAAGCAAGAACTTGTAGAGACTTCTTCTACGTTGTTACGCTCTTAACAGAGCGGTCGTGGTCATGTGGAGCTACCATGGACAGGTGTTGTTCGCCTCATAATCTCTCGCCATCTGACTCTGTTGGTGCTGGCTCTGGTGCATTCATGCAAGGGTCTACCCACACAAGATTTAATCTGGTCAGTACATCGCATGGGTGACCTTCCACGTGGCTACTCCTTATCTATTCTGTGACGTGGCCTGATGCTTTCTATATTCCCCTGCACAAGACGCTCTATGGAGTCATGTTTCCGCCCTGAGACGTCACTTTGTAGGGACTATGACGTCCTTAAACTGGAAAATTCTGCTAGGATTTAAGGTGGTAGAGCCAAGCTGTAGCCAATTGACTGCAACTCATATACGGGCTGGCTCGGGTACTACCACCCTCTCACAGAAGTTCGGCGTAAAGCAGCTATTACAGCTGTGTTTCGTACGATGAGTAAGAGAGCCCCCCTTCCCCTCCCTCCATTCCACTCCCCTTCAGATCGGCAATTTGCGAGCAATGCCTTTGGTATTGCAAGCATCTATAGGCTACGGTAACTGCTTAATAGGGGCCATCCATAAATTACGTCACACGAATTTCATGATTTTTAGACCCCTCCCCCCTTTGTCACAGCTGGTCACATTTGCGAGACCTACCATTACTTTTAACACCACAAATCAAATTATTGTATTACCACAATTAACGCAATAAAGTTATTTGAATTTGAATTTTTGAATTTGAGACGCCCCCGCTCCCTGTGTGACGTCACATATTTTTACAATTTTCAGAAATTTTCGTTAACACTTAAAATTTCGGCAATACTTGGATATATTAGATTTTTAAATGTGACGTCACTTAACTTAGGACCCCTCATCCCCTTGTCACACCATGTCATGGGGCAAATACACTCTCGCGAGTACGCCTTGTGGAGGGCCTCGCGCGAGACGCGCCACTCGGAGGCTACACGAGTGCTACCCATCCACACTCTCGTTTTATTCAGTGACAGAGTTGGGCACTAATTATTGATTAAATTTTCAATCAATTAAACTTTTAATCGTAATTGTTGCACTCTGCAATTAATTTATTTAGATTAAAGTACATTAATTGTGAGGTTCAATTAAAATCAATTGCAATTATTTTTTTTAACTGTGAAAAAATCTATTACAACTAACAATTATTAGCCTCGTACAATAGGTACATGTACACAGATTCTATTTAGGTGGATGCATGTACAGTCTGTTTTTTCTAAAATGTCTTAAACTCATAACAAACCGTCCTGGTTACGAAAATCATGAGTTTTGGCATAAATCACAACCTTTACCTAAGTTATGAACGTCTTGATAATTAGAAGAAACACATATGGTATGAATTACACCAAAAACTGCTTCAAATTAACTATTCAAACACATTAATTTTCATAAAATCAAAAAAATATCAGAATCCATTTCAACAGATTAAAAATGATCATCACAACTTGACATTTCTAAATGCGAGTTTGTCTTTGGATTGCAGTGATGCGATAAGCGGATGAATGATTCGAACAGTGTGAGTGAACTGTACCTATAATTTTTAGAACAATAATAAAAATTAATTTCGAAGAAAAAGAAATAAAAGCGCAACTTTTAAGTAAATTTAGCAAAAACAATTATAATAAAAAAAACCGGCCAAGTGCGAGTCGGACTCGCGCACGAAGGGTTCCGTACCATTCTATAAAAACGGCAATCATGTCTGTTGTATGGGAACCCCACTTAAATATTTTTTTATTCTGTTTTAGTATTTGTTGTTACAGCGGCAACAGAAATACAAATTTTATTCTGACTTTTCGGATAGTTTTGATAAAATCTATTGCTCAATTCGAAATTGTATCCATAAAGGGCTATGGTAACTAAAGAGTGCACAGTATGTGCCAGCATTCAAGTCAATATTGATAAACACATTATCTATTTGAGTATAACCCGTTGTGGTAACAACACGAGGAAGTTTTGAATTTAAACCAATATGGTCAAAATATTTTTTTAAAGGTGCATTCTCATTAGATTCCAGTAAGTCTACATTAAAATCCCCGCCCACTATAGTCGGAGGCAACGGGAGTATTCTGCCATCAAATATGACACTATGAAAGCAATACAACAATTTCCAATCGATCGAAACCTAGAGATAACGCAAAACTTGTCAATAGCAGGCGAATTTTGGTCGTGACTATATTGCGATCTGAAAAACGAAACCATAGCGCGATCTAGGAGCTCATCTAGCGTCATCTAGTGGTGCGTAGCGGTACTATTATTTTATATATTATGAGGTTCTTATTTTATATTATCTTTGTTATAGCAACAATTATTTACTCTTTGCCACCTCACTCCCATAAAAAAAAACCTGCTCAACATCAGGCGGGCTGTACGCTTTTTTGCCACCTCAGTCCCATAATTGTTAGTACACACCTGCAATAATAGGTACATAAAGTACACAAATAAATAAATACACATTCTGTGAAAAACTATTACAACGCCATCTATAGTTCTAATACTCTGTGCTTGAAACTCCGAATGCATTTGAAACTTGATTTACAAATATGTTTACATACGTAAACAATGTATTTGCACAAATCAGTTTAGTGTTAACATTATTTTAATTTAAGCTGTGGGTGACAAAAAAAATGCGAATTACTCAAAAAAAAAACAACTCATAGTAAGATTCGAACCTAATACCCACATACACGTGGACTAACGCCTTAACCATACGGCTAAGATGATCTCTTGTATTACACTCGAATTATTATACTACTTATGACACTGTAATGCCAATGATATCATAACAATGTTAGATGGCGCTACTTTGACTGGTACTATTAATTTAAAACTTATTTATGGGTCAAAAATGTAGTTTTACATTTCTTTTTTTTGTCAACAATTTATCTAAAATATGTCATAATGATCACTCATGGTTAAAATGTTAGTTTTCTCTTTATATATTGTTTAATTTATGAGTTATCAATAAAAACGCCAAAAATATCGAGTTTATTGTATGGGGACCCCCTTTATTTTTAAGTTTTATTTTATTTTTAGTATTTGTTGTTGTAGCGGCAACAGAAATACACATTCTGTGAAAATTTCATGTCTCCAGCTATTACCGTTTGTTAGATACAGCCCGCTGACAGACAGACGGACAGACAGACAGACAGACAGACAGACAGACAGACAGACAGACAGACAGACAGACAGACAGACGGACAGCGTAGGCTTAGTAATAGGGTCCCGTTGGCACCCTTTGGGTACGGAACCCTAAAAAGTTGTGGACGAAATGGCAGCCCGCAAAAATATTATTGTTTTACGCCTTCCGCCCTATCATTGCGAATTAAATCCGATCGAATTAATATGGTCACAGTTAAAAACTCATGTTGGCAAAAATAATAAAACCTTCAAAATGGCTGAAGTCAAGGAATTGATCAAAGAAGGCTTAAGCCAAATTGGTAGGTGTCCTGGAACAACTGCATTAGTCATATAATAAAAGAAGGAGATAAAATGATGCAGCTTGACGGATTAATAGATGCTGCATCAGACGCGCCGACCCCCAGTTTTATTGTTCACGTATCCGAAACAGAAGACTCGAGTGAAGTAACTTGTAGTGAATCTAATTAATAAAAAAGATAAAAATATCTTGTCGTTTTATTTCTTTATGTTGGCTAAGATTGTTTTGAGAAATTATTTCTTTGATCATGATAATGAAGGATATTCTGGCAGCTTACTACAAAAATATTACTGTCAACGCTATTAATTCCCATAGTCATAACCACATTGTCAGGAAATCTCACATCATGAAAATCATTCAGTACAAGCTTCCTGAGTATATTTGTTCACTTGTTCATTCGATAATGTCCCAACACTATCAATTGTCTTTGGTTACTAGGACGCCATCTTTGTTTACCATTTAAGTCATTTAAGGAAAAACGGGGTATATAGATAAATAGGCATATAGAATTAGATACTACTTCGGTGAATGCGTGTTTAGGTAGGTAGGTATATAGAGCCAGAATCCCAAATCCCCCCTACTCTTCCTCTACCCCCTCAACCCCATTCCTATTCCCCCCCTCCACGTAAATAAAAATTGTTAATTGGGAGAATTACAATTAATTAATTGTTAATTGTAAAAAATACAATTAATTAATTGTTAATTGTAATAAATACAATTAATTAATTATTAATTGTAAAAAATGCAATTAATTGTTAATTGTAAAAATACAATTAATCAATTGTTAATTGGGAATTCTGGAAGTCATAATTACAATTAATTAATTGGAAATTGGAAATTCTGGAAGTCACAATTACAATTAACTAATTGTGACTTCCAAAAATTAACAATTATTAATTGTAAATTTTTAATTGTTCTGAAATTTAATTTTCCCAACACTTGGTTCGCCCGCCTCCCGCCACGCGTCCTTTGACTCCGGTCAAAAAAACCGACACGGAGCGGAGCACGCCGGAGGCGAGGCGAGACATACAAGAGGAGGCGAGCGTGCAATCTACACTCTCGTGCTCGCGTCGCCTCCTCATGCCTCCTAGAGAGTCTGTAGCCGCGGTCACATTTCGTCGACCCCCTCCCCCCTTTACGTGTGACGTAATTTAAGGATGCCATATCAGGCGAGCGTACGCTTTTTTGCCACCTGTCCAGTAGCCCGATTCACGTAACCAAAACCGTAACGATGTCACAGCGATATAGTCGTTGGTAGCCTTTTTGTATTACGAAAAGGCTATCAACGACTATATCGCTGAGACATCGTTACGGTTTTGGTTACGTGAATCGGTCCACTGTAAAATGTACTCACGGTGACCATGACCCCGGGGTGGTACTCCTGTTCGTCCGCGGGCAGGTCCATGTCGCGCACGCACAGCACGGCGCCGTACGCGAACACGACGGCGTTGAGCGAGTAGGTGAGCAGCCAGCCGAGCCCGGCGCCGGCGCCCGACCACGCGCCGCGCCGCCGCGCGCACGCCGCCGCCGGCGACAGCGCCGCCGCGTACCTGGCCGGACACACCACACACACACATTACTATACACATACTATAGTCTCATTTTTAATTAGACGAAGCCAACTGACAGCTGAAAATGTCACTGCTCTATGAATTTGAACCATATTTGTTCTATTTATATTGAAAAGTGACATAAGCACCTGTCAGCCCACTTCGTCTTGAGGCGACTTCACATCTCGCTACCAACAGATGGCGCTAGTTGCACGCGCCAATACAAAAATGGAGTCCTAAACCACGCAAGCACCATTCCCGAGGCACGCAGCATATATACGAGACCCCGACAACATCCATTGGGGCGTAGCGGCCGACCCCGCCAGGCATACCACCCGCCTGGCCGGAAGATCTTCCCTTTACCGCTAAAGTCTAATTAAAAATCAGACTTATAGCTATAGTCTGATTTTTAATTAGACGAAGTAAACTGACAGGTGCAAATGTCACGTTTCGATATAAATAGCACAAATAAGGTTCAAATTCATAGAACAATGACATTTTCAGCTGTCAGTTGACTTCGTCTAATAAAAAATTAGACTATAGGTATAGTTACAGGAGGAGGTCGTAGACTAGTTGGTAAGATGCCCGATACATCGGCGCGTCAAGCCACGTTCGGCTCGGTCGGGCCCTGGATGGGTGTCCGAATTATAACATCTGACCTCCTCCGCGCTTCGGAGGGCACGGTAAGCTGGCGGTCCCGGGTGTCATTTGAAGATCTTTGACAGTCGTTACGGGCAGTCAGAAGCCTGAAAAATCTGACAAAAATGGTGTTACCCTTAGGTTGCTGATAGTCCCACTAGTTGGGTCTCGGAGGGCAGATGGCAATCGCTCCGTGTAAATATCGGTGTTTAGCCAAATCAGGGTAGACTGAAAGACAACCCCTCATAATGGGATAAGGCTAGGAATAAGAAGACTAGGTATAGTTACAATAATCAAGCTCGATGTTAGGGCCACCGCAGACTTGCTATTTTAAGCATCGGCGACAGGCGATTTTGATGCTGCATCTCGCTCGTTCTCGCTCGAAGAAACGCGACGCAGCATCGATACAGTCGCAAAATCGCCGATCGCCGATGCAAAAAGTAGCATGTCTGCGGTGGCCCTTAGATTACAGAAGGACAGATGTTCCAGGACCCAAAACCAGCCAGTTAGTGAACCTGCACGCGTGTGCTCAAGGCAGGTAATCGAGGCGATTCGCTCAGTCAGTATCATGAGCTAGACCAACAGCTTCCCAGATGAAAATCAGCGCCAAGCTTATGCCTGGCATTAGGCTGATGTAACGTCACGACTTTCATCCCCATTCGGGGGTAGTCAGAGGCTTGAGTGGCCATACACCACCACATTGTGGAGGTATTAACCAACTCAAAGCCCACGTTTCACCAGATAGTCAGAACCCAACGTGACAGGTGGTGAACCTTGTCGCCGTGTATACAGGAACTGACTATTACCTAATCCCGAGGGATAGGTAGGTTTCCTCACTATGTTTTCTCTTACCGTCAGCGAACTGTAAATTATGCACATAGATTAAAATTCATCCATTGGTGCATGCCCCACCGGGGATCGAACCTGGGACCTTCTGATTGCTACCCCAACCTGTTCACCCCTAGGCTACAGTCAGGCTGATCTGGGAACCTATTTGGTCCAGCCGTGAGACACATTCACTACTTACTTCTTCTCTTGTATTTTTCTTTTATCTTAATTTTCTTGATAGTCTGCCTATTCTTTGTTTTTTTATTTGTATTGAATTGTTTTGTGTCATTGAGTTGTGTCAAATAAATGTTTTTCTTTGTTTCAACCAGCCTCACCTCTCCACCTCGAGACTCTCCCCCCCGTAGGCCCGCACGGTGCGTATCGCGGAGAGCGCCTCCTCCACCACGCGGCCCGCGGTGCCGTACGCCGTCACCTCCTCCGCTGAGCACTCCGTTTGATACTGAGAACACACGACAATAATACAAAATCTGCTGTCGTCATTAGTCGTGACCATAACACGCGCAGGCAGGTTTACCTCGCGAAGTTTCGCCCTGCCTCACCCGAGCGCCGTCATTTGCCTCGCCTAGTTTGGCCAAGTCATGCGACAGAACGATGTCAGACTGATTGCTCGGGTGTACCCTTCTCTGTATAGAGTGTAGGTTGCCTCGCGCGGCACGCGACTGAGGTAATCGCACGTGCTTCGCGAGACATGTGGGTGAGGAGCCTCGCGCGGCATATGCGTGTTGTGAACACGCCTATTTCGATGTTCGCCGCGGGTTTATCTCTGCAGATGCCTTTACATAAGATTTAAATTCACCACATCACACACTACATTCGAAGCCTTCTGAATACCAGGCTAAGCCAATGAAAGCCTTGAGGTACACAAATATTGCTAAGCAAAGCGCTACAATGGCGCCACAGCCGTTAAGCCTCTTAGGGCCCTGTTCCATCATTTGGAATGTCGTGTACTCACTTTAGAGACGATGCCGGCGACGCCGAGGGCGACGGGCACGACGGCCAGCCCCGCCAGCGTGAGCTCCCAGCCGTACTGCAGCGCCAGCGCGCCGCCCAGCACCACGGTACCGCCCAGGTTGGCGGTCATCACCACGTGCGGGCCCACGCCGCTGCGGAACTTCTCCATGTCTCTGCAAGTCAACTCAATGTAGAATATCAAGAAGTTGTAGGAGTGAACTTTTTGTAAATGGTTTCTACTACGTAACCAAGCCAACTAGACCCTCGAGTAACAATATCAAATGATAATAAGTCAATGATTCCGCGGTCCTTCCACCACGTAGTGGGAGCTACTGCCACAGGAGTGCAGGCATCGGCCCAGGGTCACTACATTGTGGACGGACCGGGGAATCATTGACTTATTATCATTTGATATTTATACCTGAGTGTCTAGTTGGCTTGGTGCAGTAGTTTTTTTTTTAATTGACTGTACGTCGTTTTCTAAATTGGCCTGCACAACATCACCCATACAGAGGGCGCACACTAAGTGCGCTCCAGCCGTAAGGGCAGTGGGACAGCTGGCTGGCGGGCGCCACGTTGAGCACGGCCTCGGCTTGGGATGCTGTCTCTTTAAGAGAACGGGGGTCACTACGCGACCCATGAAGTCTTTGGTCCATGACGCGACCTCACTAAGAAGATCCGGCAAAAAACTCCGCGGGCTTGTCGAATGCCTAGGCACAGGCCTAGGTGCGTCTAGGTCCTGCTAGGCGCATAGATCCACCTATTAGCGGAAGTGGGGATAAGTCGACCTCGCCGGCGAGGTCGCTGTCTGGTGGAAGGTTTGTATAGTGGTGTCGCGACTCTTATAAACGTCCTGTACATCAAAAGCAAGCCTCCGCTACTCGCCAATAGATGTCGCTACTTACAAAACTAGTGCTAAGGTCAGAATATAAAGTACTCACTCAGTCAAAGTAGACGCGAAGTTCATAGTAGTGTTCGTATCGAAGTAAGCTATCTCTTGACTGATCACTGACCGCAGGAGCCTCAGCCTCAGTCTGGTCACCTGTTAACAACATAATACCTATTTAGAAATTAGGTCTTTGAGTTTCGTTCGCAGTTACCTGCAATTATTTGTAAAGAATAAATAGCTCTCAGAGTTAGGTTCTAGTATTCTCACAGAAGATCGGCGTAAACTATTACAGCTGCGTTTCGTACTAGTGAGAGAGCTGGAAGTCCAACCCAGAGCAGAGGGAAGGAAAAGGGGAACCCTTTCCTTCCCTCTGCTCTGCCCTACTCTCGTTCAGGACAGTAACGTGCGAGCAATGCCTTTGGTATTGCAAGCATCTATAGGCTACGGTGCTTAACACCAGGCGGACCGACCGACGACCGCTTGGCGCAGTGGTTTGGACGTTGGCCGCTCGGCTCACTGCATCGGGTTGCAGGTTCGAATCCCGCCACAAGCGAATTTCGGAGACGGCCTTTCCGTAACTTGCCCTGGTCTGTGTGTCACTGGGATCGCCCCCAGTCCATTGTACGGTACCCATAGTACAAGCGTTGCTTAGTTTGGGACCATACAGTTGGTATGTTTGTCTGGCGATATTATAATTATTACATGTTAGCCACTTTTTGTTTGATTGTTTTTTTGACGAGCCCGTTAGCGTGGTTGGCGCGGAGGCGCCTTTCACGCTGCAGGTCGTAGGTTCGATTCCTACCCGGGACATGCATTTGTGTGCATGAACATGTCTGTATGTCCCGAGTCTGGGTGTATACGTATATTAAGTATGTATTTACAAACAAAAAAGTAGTATATGTAGTAATATCAGTTATCTGGTTTCCATAGTACAAGCTCTGCTTAGTTTGGGATCAGGTAGCCGTGTGTATAAAAATGTCCCAGGATATTATTATTACTTTAGCCTAGTAACATAATAAAGGTAGTCTGTGGTACTGACCATGTTGGCAGCGGCCCAGCCAACCAGCGCGACGGCCGCGGCGGCCACGGCGAGGTGCGCCGCGATGATGGCCGCACCGGCCAGCGCGAACGCCACGCTGTCCTCCACTAGCGCGTCCATGTGCAGCGTGCGGTTGCCCGCCGGCCTGCGAACCAAGGTGAAGGTAGAGCCAAGCTGTAGCCGATTGACTGCAGCTCATATACGGGCTCGACCAGTGTAGTACCACCCTCTCACAGAAAATCGGCGTAAATCAGCTATTACAGCTGTCTCCTAGCCAAGTGGCCTCGTACAAGCGTTTCTATAAATCGCTGCGCTTAAATGTATGGAAATGACATTACAACCCTAGTAGCAAATCTTCGTCATAAAGACGTACGTTTACGTCGCTGACCCTAAATTGACCTCAGATTGACGTCTTTTTTACGTCGCCGACCTTATTTGCTACCTGGGAAGTTGATAAGTAGATCACGTGACTTATGTCATTTACATACATGAAGCGTAACGATTTGATACGAAGGCTCTTGGCTAGGAGCAGCTATGTCAGTGGTATACAGGTTGTAACAAAAAGGGTATTATCTATCCAAAAGGGGTGAAGTGCACATCCAGCATAAGCTGAGTTCTCTCAATTACGACTGACAATAATAGAAAGAGTTCAGTTTATGTTGGTTACTATAGACGTGTACACGAACGTACCTTTCTTAGAGCGAGTATTGATTGTTTACATAGTAATTTGTACGATATACCTACGTTAGGTACGTGTTTCCTCATACATTGTGTCACGCTATTAAAAGCTCAGTTTCATAGAAATGTGTGGCATGTAACCAATTAACACAATTGTTGCAATAAATAACAGTTTAGGGTCTCCAAAGAATTGGTCGCTTATTAAACGAAATTGAGGTCAAAGTACAAATACCAGTATGTAACTGCCGACAAACGCTTAAGTTCCCTGCGTTCCTTCTCATTGGCAATGCAAACTATGCTGCATCGCCGCATGAGCTACTCATCTTTGCGGTTAGTGTGTCACGCCGCATGAGCCACTCTTTATTTGCGGCAGAATGCCTCGCCGCCGCATGAGAAACTAGCTTTGCGGCAGTATCCCATAGCTCTTGAACCATTCAATAATTGCAGCAGAGTGCCACGCCACGCCGCATGAGCCACTCTATATTTGCGGCAGTGTCCTACGCCATATCAGCCACTATCATTGCGGCAGTGTGTCTCGCCGCATGACCCACTCTATATTTGCGGCAGTGTGTCACGCAGCCTGAGCCACTATAGGTATATTTGCGGCAGTGTCCTACGCCACATCAGCCACTATCATTGCGGCAGTGTGTCACGCCGCATGAGCCACTCTATATTTGCGGCAGTATCACGCCGCACGAACATTAGGTACATGTTGGGTAGTATACTGACAGCATGCGTCCCCCGCCGAACGCGGTGAGTATGTAGACATCTGGCGGGATGGGTGTGGCGGTGTGGCGGCGCACGAACAGCGCGGTGAGCTCGCCGTACACCACCACGCCGGCCACCGTGCCCAGCGAGCTGGCGCACGCGAGCACCACGCTCAGCGCCGTCACCAGCCGCTCCCACACCGTCGCGTACCGCCACTGGGAACAACAAGAAACATGTCATAAGTACAGTTTAGTGGAAAAGGGAAGATCTTCCGGCCAGGCGGGTGGTATGCATGGCGGGGTCGGCCGCTACGCCCCGATGGTTGTTGTCGGGGTCAAAATTCAAAATTCAAAATGTTTATTTTGTTAAGCCTACGGGGGCACTTACAAATGGTCATTTTAATTTTTTTCTTAATTTCTACCGCCGGATCGGAAACGCGACCTCGACTGAGAAGATCCGGAGAAACTCAGCGGGCTTGTCTTTTTTTACATTGTTTTAATTTAATTTAATTTTTTAAATCGCCATTTACTTATTTTAATATACATAGGGTCTTCTACATATATACATAGTGATGTGCCTCGCGAATCTTAATACCGCGATTTAGGATCGTATTTTTGTATTGGCGCGTGCACCTAATGCCATCTGTTGCTAGCGAGACGTGAAATCACTACAACAGAATTCGGCCATAGAGAGATGACGTAGCAAGGAGTGAGTAAGTCAGAGTGATGTACAGGGCGCTATGTCGCTTACCCATTGAACTGCCATTGCCGTTGAGCTGCTATTGTGATCGACCCTCTGATTTGTCGGCCGACCGGCTGATCAGCCTCTGATTGGTCGGTCAGAATGAGATGGTCGATTATTATAGCAGCTCAATGGCAATGGCAGTTTAATGGCTAAGCGACTTTGGGCCCAGACCACTCAATACATGGTAAAGAGAGATTACGTAGTAAGGAGTGAGTATGTAAGGCCCGTATTAATAAATCGATCTCAAGATCCAACTTACGATACTGTTTTTGACAGATGGTCCATACATTAAACGTCAAAACTGCATCTTAAGATAGATCTTATGTAATGCCCTTTTTTCGACTGCACGGCACGGCACCGGCACCGGCATGGCGGCAGCTTTTTCATTGGTCAGTGACCAGTTGTCATTGGTTACTGACCAATGAAAACCCCGCAAATAGCTGTCACTGTGCCGGTGCCGGTGCCGTGCCGTGCAGTCGGAAAACGGCCAATGGGTATAAGTATATGTCATATTATTTTCTTGTTTATTTAATGTAATGTATATGTGTATAAGTTAATTTATGTAAGTACACCCCCGTATTATTTTTCTTTAGATCCTCTCCATCCTAAGGTTGCCTGGTAGAGATCACGTTTAGTGATAAGGCCGCCCATTTTCCACTTTCTGTGTAAATGATGTAATAATTTATAAATGTTTGTTTTCTAGTGGTGGATTAATAAAGAGTTATCTATCTATCTATCTCAACTTTGAGATGCATTTATTAATACGGGCCTAAAAGTGAGTGATTTGTGTAATCAAAAAATATTTATTCAACACACCACAAAAAAAGAAACAGCACATACAAAATTAAAAGAGATAGAAATTATAATGTAGATAGTAGGTATGCAACGAGCAACATTTCAGTGTGAGCTGTGCCGAAAGCATTCATCATCATCATCATCATCATCTCAGCCGAAAGACGTCCACTGCTGGACATAGGCCTCCCCCAAGGTTCGCCACAATGACCGGTCTTGCGCTGCCTGCATCCAGCGGATTCCCGCGACCTTCACCAGGTCGTCGGTCCACCTTGTGGGAGGCCTACCCACGCTACGCTTTCCGGTGCGCGGCCGCCACTCGAGAACTTTTTCCGAAAGCATTCAATTCAATTTAATTTATTGTGTATCATAGGTAAGTACATAGGTGAAGATTTGGCTCAGCATGTGCTGGAGAGGAACGGAGTCTCCTCCAGCGCTGATTCGCGATGGTAAGTCAGACCTGGGGCCCTACCACCACCTCTTATAGCAGTATTGTTTTAACGTTGTTTTAACGTTTCAGCGACTTTTTGTGCAATGACGTACATTATGGTCATGACAATAAGAAACGTCATTGCACTAAAAGTCGCTGAAACGTTAAAACAATACTGCTATAAGAGGTGGTGGTAGGGCCCCTGATTATTTTTCAGAGGGCTTCGTGCAAAGTGCGAGCCGGAAGCTGTTACAAAGTGCGAAGTTGTATAGTTGTAGTGTGATGTACTACTGAACATATTTTTCCGATGGTTGTTAGTGCTTTATGCAACGTTTAATTATAAGGAAACCCGCATTTACTGCCATGCGTCAGTTTATTATTATATTTATTACTAGCTTTTGCCCGCGACTTCGTCCGCGCATAATTTAAATTTAAAAAAATCGGATTCCGGATCCCATTTCCCGGATCCCGTATCCCATATCCCGGATTTCGTATGCCGGATCTCGTTTCCCGGGTCCCGTATCCTGGATCTCGTTGCCCGGATCATGGATCCCGTTTTCCGGATCCCATTATCCGGATCCCGTATATCACGAATCCCGTATCCCATATCCCAGATTTCGTATCCCGGATCTTGTTTCCCGGGTCCCGTATCCTGGATCTCGTTGCCTGGATCCTGGATCTCGTTGCCTGGATCTTGGATCCCATTTTCCGGATCCCGGATCCTGGATCCCGTTTTCCGGATCCCGTTCCCAGATTCTGTTTTCTAAATCCCGGATCCCGTATCCCGGATATCATGGATCCCGATTCTCGTATCCCATATCCCGACTCTCGTTTCCTGGGTCCCGTATCCTGGATCTCGTTGCCCGGATCCTGGATACCGTTTTCCGGATCCCGTATCCCGGATCCCGTTTTCTGGATCCCGTATATCCCGGACCCCGTATCCCGTTCCCAGATTCCGTTTGCTAAATCCCGGATTCCGTATCACGGATATCGTGAATCCCGTATCAAATATCCTGAATTTCATACGCCGGATCTCGTTTCCCGGGTCCCGCATCCCGGATCTCATTTTTGAATCCTGGATCCCGTTTCCCAGATCCCAGCTTCCGTTTGCCGGAGCCTTATCCCGTTTCCTGGATCCCAGATCCCGTATCCCGGATATCGGATCCCGTATCTGGGATATCCCGGATCCCGTATCGTATTAGCCCGTAAAAGTCCTGTCAAAATCGATCCAGCCGTTTCGGAGATTATCCCGAATCGGTACTGCCATACAAACTTTCATTCCCTATTTTACACCCTCAGGGGATGAATTTTTCAATACGCTAAAGTCAATCTTCTTTATTTGTAAAAAGAAACCTAAACAACAATTTTCATAATTTTAACTTCAAAAATGACGAATTTCAATACAAACTTTCATCCCTATTTCACCCCCTTAGGGGTTGAATTTTCAAAAACCCTGAAATTACTCTTTTTTATTTTTGAAAAGACACCTAATCATCAATTTAAATAATTCTAACTTCAAAAATGACGGAACTTCCATACAAACTTTTATCCCCTATTTTACCCCCTTAGGGGTTGAATTTTTAAAAACCCTGAAACCCATATTTTTTTATTTTTCAAAAGTCACCTAATCAGCAATTTTCATAATTCTTACTTCAAAAATGACGAACTTCCATACAAAGTTTCATCCCCTATTTTACCCCCTTAGGGGTTGAATTTCCAAAAACCCTTTCTTAGTACACCTCTACACATCAAGACAAACCCACCCTCCAAATTTGAAGTCTCTACGATCAGTGGTTTAGGCTGTGCGTTGTCTGTCAGTCAGTCAGTCAGTCAGTCAGTCAGTCAGTCAGTCAATCAGGACTTTGATTCTTATATATTTAGATTATGTCATATGCGGAATAATAATTGTATAATAAGGGCCTCCGCACACTTGCTACTTTTAGCATCGGCGACAGGCGATTTTGTGACGTATCGATGCTGCGTCGCGTATCTTCGAGCGCGAACGAGCGAGACGCAGCATCAAAATTGTCTCTAGATACCTATAGCCTGATTTTTAATTAGACGAAGCCAACTGACAGCTGAAAAGTTCGAATTTGAACCTTATTTGTTCTATTTATATTGAAAACTGACATAAGAACCTGTCAGACCACTTCGTCTAATTAAAAATCAGACTATAGTGCGTGAGGTACCTTTTTGAATGGGACAGCACTCTCGTCAATGCCGAAATTCAGGGCACAGCCTAGCAAGTTCAGGGCACAGCCTAGCAAGTTCAGGGCACAGCCTAGCAAGTTCAGGGCACAGCCTAGCAAGCAAGCTGGCATAAAAAGGTTATGGCGTGTGTAAGTACAGCTCTACCATTTCTCCATACGTTCGCTCGTTGGTAAGAGTCGCTAGTCTGTGTAAAATACTAGTACTGCTACCTGCTTATAGCCATTTTATGGCTTCCAATGAGTGTGGCTCCCTTGAGTGACAGCTATACCTACATACTATTGCACCAAGCCAACTAGGCGCTTGGGTATAAATATCAAATGATAGTAAGTCAATGATTCCGCGGTCCGTCCACAACGTAGTGAGCCTTGGCCAATGCCGGCACTCCTGTGGCAGTAGCTCCCACTGCGTGGTGGAAGGACGGAGTTATTGACTTATTATCATTTGATATTTATACCCGAGCGCCTAGTTGGCTTGGTAGTGTAGTTCGGCTATTATAACTAACGGTAGGATCGTGAGGAAACCTACCTATCCCTCGGGATAAGGTAATAGTCAGTTCCTGTATACACGGCGACAAGGTTCACCACCTGTCACGTTGGGTTCTGACTATCTGGTGAAACGTGGGCTTTGAGTTGGTTAATACCTCCACAATGTGGTGGTGTATGGCCACACAAGCCTCTGACTACCCCCGAATGGGGAAAAAAGTCGTGACGTATATATTATGGTAGCTATACCATTATTCATCTTAAGACAAGTACTGTTAGCCAAGATTTGGCTTTCAGACGTCTGACTTGAGGTTACGGTCAACCTTCCATTTCGTGTAGGTAAGTAACATGGACCAAATACTAAGGGGACTGGCCCTAAGCAACTCGGCCGAGTGGTCGGCCTAGTACTTACATCGACATAAAACGAAGCGAGTAGTTCAACTATTTACCGGTAGATAGAACAATGAAAATGAAAAAAACAATGACCACGTTTTTTTTTCATACATATATCTAATAAGGGCACCTCTTTCTTTAGTCTTTACTCTGTGGTAAGTAACGTTGCTAATTCTATCATACCCTATACAAATATTAACGTAGACGCTGTCGACGAGCGAGCGGAACACAAGAGTAAAGCTCGTGGTAGAGCTCTGGTTCGTGGTAGGTTCTCTTGAGACACACAGGTTTTCCTTAATAGGTATTTGTTTATATCCTTGTACAATAAAAATGCAATTCATTATAAAAGCACTCTAAAAATCACTGTCCCGACATTATTTTTTTGTTTGTGAACTAACAAAAGCGCTTTTTTATTGTACAATCAAGGACTACTTTAAATAATAAATTTCCAAGTTGGTGTTCCGGTTCCATAATACCTAAAACTAACTAATGTCTGATTAAAACAGACCCGCTCTTAGTCTGCCCACGAGTTTCGCCTAGCTAATGCGGGTATTACACCATCCGATAACTATATTTTATCCTAAAAAGTGTCCCTAACTCTTATTTAGGGTAAGGGTCCCTAAATATCGGATGGTGTAATACCTACCCACGCCATGCGCTGTCTTATACTGCGTCCACATTATCGTAACATAACTTTCGGAGTATGGTAGGTAATGTAGATGCAGCATAATAGAAGCTGCATGGTCGCGATCATGCGCTGGCCGCCTGTCGCGCGGCTCTACTGGGTGAAATCGAAATTGTGGGCAATATTTTAAACGGTAATTCTACACATAATTCAAAATATTTATGGCATATTAATCAACAAATCAATTGATAAAAATGTATTACCCAGGTAAGGTATAACAGTTAAATGGTTTGCTTATTTGCTTACCCGAGCAATATTTTTTTATCAATAGATTTTTTATTGGTTTTCCCAAAATATTCTGAATCATGTGTTGAGTCATATTTTAAAATATTGCCCACGATTTCGATTTCACTATGTATATCTATGTTGGTGACAAGTGCACTACTCCACCAAGCCAGCTAGGAGCTCGCCTGCGGCTTCCCGCCCGCCACACCTCCCGCACACCGCCACCGCCATCTCATGCGGGTGACGTCACATTTGACAAGTTCCTAGTTGGCTTGGTGGAGCGGTATATTCCAGACCTATTTGGAATGTCTCCGAGGATGTTAATATTAACCTTCCGTATCAGTAAGTTGTCAGAGTCAGTGTCGTGGGAACTGCCTGACTTGTCAATTGCACGGTTAAGATGTCAGTCTGGTGAGCCCGCCTGCAATGTCGTGTGAAAATCATAGTAAATTACCGAAAACAATAACTATACTTGCGTTTGAATGAGAAGGACGTTTAGACTACTTATAAGTTATCACATAGTTAACTAGTTCCGTAGTGACTAAATACTCAGGCAAATTAGCTAAGTAACTCCTCCATGCTAGGATAGTTCTCAAGATAATCTAATCTTCAATAAATATCATCACTTGCTGAACGGTGAAGATACACCGTGTGTAAACTTGCCCCCTAGCCAAGTGGCTCCGTCTCCGAGCATTTCTACAAATCGCTACGCTTCATGTATGGTAATGACATATGTAATGACGTAGTGACTTATCACGTGATCTACTTATCGACTTGTAATGTCATTTCCATACATAAAGCTTAGCGATTAAGTAGTAAAAACGCGTAACGTTTTGTAGAAACGCCCGTAGAGGAAGCTGCTTGGCTGGGGGTGCGCGTGTTTCTAAAGATGTGTTACATTCCCCCCGCACTGGGCCGGCGTGCTGGACTATGACACGAATACACGCGTTGAGGGGGAGTGTGCCGGTGTCATGGAAAGGCTCGCCCCCTTATAAAATTACAAGCAAAATACCATCAGCGAAGTTATCTTATAGATCAATTTTGGGCGAAACTTTAGTAAATCTATGATGCCTAATGCATTGAAATGCATCGCTGCCTACCCCTATGGAGAACACATGCGTGCATGGTGTGTTAGGTATATTAACCTGCAAATTAAACCTAATATATTATACATAGTATACAACAGCGCAGGTGTATTACTTTACATAAATTGTTTCGGACCGGTTTTCTATTACCTAGGTAAATATATAGAGATATTTATCTATATTATATTAATATACCTACTTCTATATACCCCGTATTAAACGGTATTTTCCTTGTGACTAAGATAGCATTACGACTGTTATTCACGGAGGGTTGTTAGAGACATTCGCTATATGTCCTAAATTTCGCCATAGCATTTTGGTCCCAATAGGCGACCCTAGGGGAATTTGAGCCATCATAGTCCATCACGTACTTTCCGAGTGCGGGTTGCCGAACTTCACACGTATTTGATATAATGACGTTTCTTATTGTCATGACAATAAGGTACGTCATTGCACAAAAAGTCGCTGAAACGTTAATACGTTCCTGTAATTGAATCGCAATAAGAGCTTGTGGTAAGCCCCCAGGTTTTACTCAAGTTGTTGTTCTTCACCGTTAAGGGCCTCCGCAGACTTGTTACTTTTAGCATCGGCGACCGGCGATTTTGTGACGTATCGATGCTGCGTCGCGTTTCTTCGAGCGCGAAGCAGCAGCATCAAAATCGCCGATCGCTGATGCTAAAAGTAGCAAGTCTGCGGTGGCCCTTATTCGTATTTTTAACCGACTTCGAAAAGGAGGAGGTTGTCAATTAGACTGTATATTTTTTGTAGCCAACATTCAGCAATATCGTACTTTCTAATTGGATCGCTATCGTTGTGCAACTAGCGCACGCCCATCGCCGCGGCGGCCGCGCGCGCGACCCTGAACTTGCATTGTCCGCCTCGCGGTGTCAAGGGTGTATTACAAGGGAAATGGCGATAAGTGTCGGCACTTCCTGTAAAAGCAGGTTACCTACATCCTATCAATAGATCGTCGAGTATTGTCTGAAGTTTTTCAGCGCAAACTATTTCGGTGACACCTTTATAAGTTTTTATTGACTTTTTTTGTTATAATTAAGGCGGCACAAGCGATCAGGTGGGCCATTCGCATGCCGGTACCGTAGTTATGCAGTTACCGTAGCCTATAGATGCTTGCAATGCCGAAAAGCAACACTCGCACGTTGCCGACCTAAATGGGAGTTGGTAACAGGAAGGAGATTGAAGGTCGGCACTCACCTATCAACTCGGCACCCGACCAGTACCGCCTCGCCGCTCGGCGTCCACTCGTTGTCGACAGGTGGTCCGCGGGCGGACGCTGCTTTTACACCATAAGCGTCACGTGGTCAACCAGTGGACCGCGCGTGGTCAACGAGTGAACGCCGCGAGGTCAGCGCGTGGTCCACTTATTTCCGGTTCAGTTAGTGAACGCCGACCGACGAGGCGGTGCTGGTCGGGTGCCGGGTTGATAGATGAGTGCCAACCTTTAGGGTTCCGGCTCGAAAGGCCAGGGCGGGAATCGAAATCTCAATTACGAGAGCGGCCCCAATAACCTTCAGCAGTTTAGGGTAACGGATTTTGTCAGAAAAATAATAAATGTATCTTTACACGTTTACACGTCACGTCACGATTTTTTGGTTGGAAAATTCTTAACTATTCAGGATAAAATACGTATTTGATACAATTAGTTCCGTTCTAATAATGCACCGTTTATAATCAACAGCCGCCCGTATTATATACAACTCAATTAACATTATAAACGGGTACTGATCGCTTACATAATATAGCTTATGGAATTAATAAACTATAGAATTAAAGCTTGACAAAGCACAAAGGTCCCGAACTAACCAACGCTAGTACTAAAGGTACGGTTCGGTGCATAGGCCGCGGACAATCCCAGACACCCCGAGCGGAGTAAGACTTATAAAGGATAAAAGTAGTATATGTTCTCCTCCAAGGTTCTATCTATCTCCATAACAAAATTCATCAAAATTGGTTTAGCGGTTTAGTAGTGAAAACGTAACAGACAGACCGACAGAGTTGCTTTTATAATTTTAAGTATAGATTATGTTAGAACAGCCTCGCTCCCAGTCTCCCCGCGGGTGTGTAAAATACAGGCCATGTGCCGTCTTT